>VDFB02265700.1:0-88335 GCA_007258455.2 Sequoia sempervirens
ATTGTAGTGCCCACTTTTCACTCCACTCTCTAGCAATCCCAAATAGTAAGCATCAACAAAATCTATACTGAAATATCTGCAAGGGTTGAAATATAAATCATGAAATGTCTCTTTCCAAGGCCTCTTAAAGAGTCCCAGATTTGCAACCCTATTGCCTGACACAGTCCTGGGGAATAGGAAATATAATCTGCTCAATTCCCAAGAATAACCCTCAACATATCTCCTCATGATGTCCAAAAAGTAAGGCCAATCAGCCCCTAACTAGAGGTTGATAAGGAAGATAACAACAATGTCATCCCTAGAATCATCCATCCTAAAAATACCTTTCCAATCATAGGTTGATAATTCCTCACCAACACTTAATCTCCAAGTGTCAAAAACCAACTTTGAGTACTCCAACTTAGCCAACATTCTACAATCATCTCAATACTTGCAGAAACACATAACAACATCTCAAAATGATTGCAATAGCCATCACTCACACTAGTGGGAGCTAGAAATGACTGCACTATGCAAATCCTCCCACAATCTGCTGCCAATAAGCTCACAAGTACTTTAAATTCATCTACCCATAAACTGATGTTGCCATAATTAGCGTTGAAATGCAAGGAACGTAGTTGTAATACAAAATTCCCTTTGAAAACATAAGAAATGTGAGTGTGGAATTGACCAAAAATACTCCTCCAATAACCAAAATACCTCTACTAATCAACACCAACTAAGAATTACTCCCTTGCTAGGTTGGAGTTATTGGCCAATCAATTTGTATGCAATTATCGAAGGTCCTATGTGAGCTGATTGGAAAGTTGACAGCGGTACCAAGTCTGAAGTTTTGTCCACTGCTGTAATTTTGAATCAACATCTCACCCCTGGAAACTATACTTGGATCCCAAATCCTGTGATTTTCACCAATCATACTTACACATACCCGTTGAAACAAGAGATGACAACAGTGTTAAGTCTGAAAATTTGATGTATAACCAGCTTAGAATTGCGTCTACTCTCATAAATTAGTAAGGTTTTTTTAGCATTGAAATTCCAAGTGTTATAGTAACAAACACGTGCACACCAATCCATGCAATCAGCTGCTATCATCAATGCAAAGAATGAAGATTTCATGATTGGCACCATAGAACAACCCTTAAACATTAAGGTGTAAGTAGGAGACCAATAAACCAATTCTGAACACTCATTCACAATTTGATGCACATTGTTGTTATGCGTTTTCATGAGGTAATGGATAGTTAATCCATTATGAAACATCATGTCTCGTGAATAACTTGGTTCCACAAACACCATTACATGCTTCTTATCTACCATCTCATAATGAACAAAATCATATAAAGATAATGGAGTGCAGTTCACAATCATAAAATTAGCATCTGTTTCATACCCTTCATTGGTGTCTTCATGGATCAGATGCATACCTTCTTTCATTTCTAGATGTTCATCATTATTTTGAAATCCAAAAAGTGCATCATGCTCATACAAAGACGATAGACTTTGTTAACACTCATAGAATCCACATTTTCTTCATTTTCCTTTCAATGGTGTTTTCATAGGTCTCATGCACCCCTTTTTCCAATTCCAAATGCTCATCATTATCTGCTGATTCATGAAGTGTATCATACTAAAAACTGCTCTCATTACCTATTATATCAGCTATCTCATGGCTGCAAACTGCACCTTCATGTGAGAAACCAGTCCCAAGATTCAAGAATTCATATTCTTGATGCGAGTTCCAATCTTTATCAGCATATCGAACCTCTTTAATATGGGGAGTGCTGGAATCATTATGCAACATTTCATCCCTTTGGATTTCATCAATACCTCCAACAATTTGTTTGATCTCCATTGCCTTGCATTACTTTCCTATTCCTTGGGTGTGGATGCAATAAAACTAGGATTTTCTGCTCTGTATAATGAAAGGTGGGTCATACTTAATTAGAAGCAAATATCATCAACCTCTTTTTCATTGTCTTCAACATACTTGAAAGCAAGATCATTGTCCACAAGCAATTGTTAGTAATATGATTTCACCATTTCTAATGCTTCTTTGATAGAGTACAATTGGGTAAGAGTGACTCCACTTGCAACTCCCTTTTGCCTCTACTCAATTTTAGCTTTCCAAAGGAAATCTTCAACATATTTGTGAGTATTATCTGCCCTTGTTAATAGTTGCACAACTTTCTCTTTTGTAACCACAAATTTTTCATTCAAATCTTGCAATGCTAAAGGTCTTTGAGCAAACTCATCAATGTGACTTGGGCTGCCACACAATAAATTTTTTGTTTTGTTTTCATTTGTATGAACCATATCATCATCAAAATCAGTGTTTTCACTAGTTGATGCCTTGCAACTCCCATGTAAAAATGATGGGACAGCATTATTATCAAACACACTATCCTTAAAGGAAACTGTCTCCTCACAAAGCTTATCAATAAAAATCTCTACATCACCAACATAGAGACTTGTGCACATTTCACTTGTAGATGCAATAAATGGTTCTTTTTCCTTAAAACCGGTTGTATCATTTTTCTGGAAACAAACTGTGTGACTCATCATTTTTGGTGTTTAACCATACCTCCTTAGTTTCTGATTTAGTGAATTCCAAATCCATAGATTGTTTGTTCTTAGCATTATCGTGAAGTTCAATGTACTCTACTTCATTAATAGAGGCATTTGAAGAACTAACTTCATCCTCATTCTTAGAAGCATCATAACCATCATGAACAACTTCCACATCCTATAACTCTTTTCCAACCACTTCTTTTGTAACTGTTTGTTCTTCCTCTAGCCTCTTCACCTTTTTACCTATGCATTGGTGATTAGGCTCCCATGTGCCCTTGCATGAAAAACAAAGGTTTTACCTTCTAAGCTCATTCTTCCTAATTTCTTTTTTTCGTGTATCGAAATATTTTTTTTGTTTGTACATTCACTTTCTTTTCATCTAAACTGAGGGGTTCTAATACTTTAGGATGCTCTAATATTTTTGAAAGTTTTGCATCAATTTAGTCAAAAGTTTCTACATAGATTTCATTGTCTCTATTGGAACACCCAACATTTTATTAGGCTAGTCAAAAGTGGAAATTAGGGTTTCCTATTTTATATGAGGTTACAGTAGAGTTTTTGATGGCTTGGATGTAGGAGTTTGGTATTGAGCTTTTTGGGTTTCTGGAGAGCTTCAGGGTGTGGTAATATGCATTTCATGAAAATGACATGCATTTCTATCTAGTACCTTGCACGCAAGAATGGTTTCTAGATTTTTTTGGGTTTTCTGAGATCTCCAGAGGGGTGTAACATGCATCTGATTCTACCAACCTTTTAAGACAATTACTATTTTTATTAAGTCACAACAGCTGCCTGGTTTGTTTTCAAATGGAGTTTGGTAACATTTATTATTTATAGCAATTATTTTTGGGAAGTTCTATTTTTGGCAGTGTTATCTTAGTAGCAACTCAGTCATTTCCAATCCATGATTCTATTTTTGGCAATGAGGCAGTTTAGTTTGGGCATTGGTTTTTTCATTCCTTTTGGAGCTATGTTTAAATAACTTAGTCATTTTTCAGTGTTGTTTTTTGGACCCCATGCCTAGGTGGTCAACTTCAAGTTGTTTTAAAGAAGGGACTTGTTGTGACCTTTTTCACACATCGCCCCATTCAAGATGGGGACCCCTAATTTTTTCTCCATTCTGGTCTTTTGACTTGGGTTTTGTCTCTCCCTCTCTACGATATAACTTTTCGTCCAATACGTCTTCCGGGGATGAAATGCTCCCGCATCCCGGTGAGCTTAAGCGTGAAATTTGACTAAGTCTGAGAATTAGGGTTTGAGTCTCCCTGGTCAGTTTGAGGTTGAATAAAGTGAATAAATTGAAAATTGAGCTTAACGTTGTTGTCGGTGTGTGCTTCAATGAGACTCGGTGATTTTTCATCAAATTACGAGGTACTATTTTTTTAGTAAGTGTGAAATTGAGGGCAATCATGACTATTTTGGTCCAGAGCGGTCCACCTGACATTGAGCCGTCGGGCTACTTTCAGCGTGCAAATTTGGCTTAATGAGGATAGCACCTATTTTTAGCGGTTAAACTACGGCGGTGGGGTTGGATGCAGAGTTTTCTTTACATGTTGGCATACGGAGTTTTTCAAGACCAGAGTAGCGATGATGTAACATGCAAGGCAGGCACGACTACTTCCAATTGACCTTAGGGAGGGCTATTTTTAGGGTTTTCTTGCATGTGAGAGAAGTTTCTTTTTGCATGTCGGAGGTGATTCACGATGGGTTTTGAGCTTGGTTGGTGATATACAAGCGAATTCTCCCTTTCGGTAGGAACTTACTATTTTTTAGCGATTATTATTCGGCGACCGCTTCAGCCGATTCGGATTCCGCAGTGATCGCGGTGCTGCAAGCGAAGCTTGAGAGTTCATTTATTACATCTTGAGAAAATTAGGGTTTCAACTTAGAACTAAAATAGAGGCGTAAAAAGTCAAAATTTTGGCCGTGTAAACCATCGCGATCGACATCCATCGAACTATCTGGCGGTGAAATTTCAAGTCAACCAGACACCCACTATTTATAGTAAGATAAAATTGAAGCGGCTAAAATAGTAAAATCAGGCGCATCGCGTCGATGTCGGTGACGAGGTCCGCGATGGTGAGGAGCACCTCATTCAAATTTCAACTCGACCGGAGCAGTGGAGCTAACAGAAACAAGAGGTTGCTATTTATAGTAAACCACCTCCGGAAATGGGCTAAAAATAGCAGGTCAGCTAAAAATGGCAGTGTCGACAGGACCACGAGGTCGTGGGGATGCAGTGTGCAAAGTTTCAAGACATTCCGAGCTTCAGAGACGCAAAATTAAGAAGCTTACTATTTATAGTAAGGCATGAAGAAACCGGCAAAGACGAGAAAAATGTCTAAGTCTGGAGCTTTATCTTCCACCACCTTGAAAATGCGCCCAGCTTGCCTTCAGATGTTTGAAAATTTTTCTAAGGCATTAAAAATCCGCCTGCCACCTCCAAATGCGCCCAAGGCAAGTGGTCAATGAAAGTCAACAAGGTTTATCCTGTTGGCATAGCAAAATGTGCCCACTTCAAGAGTTGTTGAAAAAAGTTTCTAAGGCAAACGAATATCCTCCACCATGGCCTAAATGCGCCCAACAAGCAAGAAAGTCAAAGAGGTCAAAGGGTTTTATCCTCCTCCCATGCCAAAATGCGCCCAAGGAAGAGTTGGTGCAAGATATTTGAAAATTTTTCTAAGTATGAGTCTCGTCCTTCACACATGCTGAATTGCGCCCAGCTAAAAAGTGGTCAAAGCAAAGTCAAGGAGTTTCATCCACCAGCTAGGCTGAAATGCGCCCAAAGGCTGCCATGTGAGGACAAAAGCTGGAAGATGAGGAGTCACTAGTCAAGGCGTTGTAAATGCTTCATCCTCCACCTACATCAAAATGCGCCCAAAATGAAATGAGTCAACAAGTCAAATCCTTCACCTACATGGAAATGCGCCCAAATGGGGCCACATGAGGACAAAAACAAGGAAGCTCAAAAGCCACATGCCTAGGCGTTGAAAGTCTTCATTCCTCTTGACATGCTCAAATGCGCCAAGATTGAGGTGTAAAGGGTAAGTAAATGAAGTAAAAGGGTGAGTAAATTCCTCAATGGCGTGGTGAATACAAGGATAAATGATAGGCGTTATCCTCCATCAAGTCCCAAATGCGCCTAAGGTGGTGGGTGTTTTAAAAAAAAAAAATTCCTAAGGCGTGTGAGGTAGTAAGGATGAATATTGGGCGTGATTTTCCTCTTCAAGTCTAAAGTGTGTGGTGGTGAAGATAAATGATAAGGCGTGATTTTCTTCAAATGTGCTAAGTAAAGTGAAATATTTTTAAAAGAGTGTTGGAAAATTTTCCTAGGCGTTAGGAATTTTAAATAAAATTGCCTTGCGAGTGTGAAGTGAAATACTAGTGTGGAGCGGGAAATAAAAATGTGCTAGGCGCCTTCATGAAAATTTCTTGGTGGAGTTGATATTTTCACAGGCAAAATTGATCGAGTTGGATATAAAATTTTCTAAGGGAAATTTTTTTCAAGGCACAAAATATTTTCTCCCTTAGAAAAATGCCCAAGTCTGGAGAGGTGGTGGAATTTTTCTTGAACCACAGATGAATTGTCGGAGATGAAGTCAGTGAAAGCCAGCTGCAAGGGTTGGTATAAAAAAATTTCCAAGTCAGAGCAACAAGAAATCTCCGCAGATGAGAAGAACGAGAATAAATTTCACAAGGAAATAATTTTCTAAGGTTTAAAATTCAGAGAAATAAAATGAACCCGTTCGTTGTGCACCCATGGGTTCGATGCGTTCTGGAGAAAATTTTCTTCTGGGTATCGAAGATTATCGATGAAGAATGGATTTTAAGGTCTTCCACAGCTTGCCGAGGTTTTTGAGATAAAGATTTTGATGGGCACCAAGTTGATGAATTTTCCTAAGGGGAAATTTGAAAATTTTCTAAGGCAAAAATGAAGAAAACGTGTTTCAAGGTGAAATTCTCCAGACGAAGAATTTGAAAGGAATTGCCTAGGTGAACTTGTCCAAACTCTTCGGGAAGATAGTTTCTTAAGCCAGAGATGAATAAAATCAAGGTTGTCGGAGCTCCAGCAGGTGAAATGAATTTCTTGAAGATGCAGTTGAAGTTGATATTGTCAAAGATGATACGCCCTTGAAGAGGATGGATTGAAAATCTGGCTAAGGCGTGAAGAATTAGAACGCAAAGGCGATTAACGCTTGGAAGTTTGAGCATAATAATCAGGTAAGTAAGTTGAATTTGGGTTATGAAGTGTTCTAATACCCTTCTCCTTGCTTGTTTTGCAGGAGGAACGTCGAGACCAAGTGATGATGACTTAAGGTGATGAAGCAAATACTCCACGATAAGATTTCAACCTCAGAGGAAGAAAAGTTGCGAAAAATGGCTAAGTGTTGAGACTTAGTATAACTCAAGTGACAAAGATGAAGACCCTCAAGTGGCAGAAGTCAAAGAACAACGCCAAGAAGAAGATCAAGAACAGTGTGAACGCGTCTACAAACGGAATCTTCTAGAAGGATGATGGTGGACATTATGGCGCATTTATTACCCCACTCTCCTTTGTGGCGGTTTTTAGGGCAAATCTTGTTTAGCGCTGAGGTGGCACGATTCAGGCCACTCTATTGATTGTAACCCTAGCCGTCTTTTGGGACTTGGCTAGCTATATAAAGGGAGAGTCCCCCTCATTTGTAATCCATTAGAAGTAGAATTTAGACTTCGGACTAGAGAGTAGAGCGGAGGTACTTTAGTTGTAATATCTTAGCATAGTAGTTTAGATTGAAAAGGAAGGAAAGTCTTCCCCTTTGGATACTTTGTAAGAAGTTGTCATGTATGCTTTCATAATAAAAGAATTTTCATTGATGGTGAATTCCTCTTTGTTGTGAATAGTTGTTGAGGCTTCTTCGTCCTTCCAATTCACGTAGCATCTTGAAGTAGCTTAAAGTAAAGTAGATTTCATTTCATGCAAGTACTTAGCAATTGTGGAATGTGGTGCTCGATTTGAACAAGAAGGCTTAGTTAAGTCCATACCACTAAGCCGGGCTCCTTGTGGTGGGTTAGTAGTCAGCTGGAAATTCATAAAACTTCGATTATGTGATATTAATGATGATGTTGGCATGCGTCGTTGTGATGGTGTCTTCATGCTAAATCATGATCTGAACATCTTAAGTCACTACTCTGAAGATTGCACCAGTTCCGCGGAAGCTATCCGAAGTGAGGCAAAACGGAGCTTGGTTGACGCTTGTGAGAATTGATCGCCATGTCCCACACCCTAGAGTAGACTAGAACACTCTTATCCCTACACCCTTTAAATTCAGTTCATTCCCGATTAGAATTAGGAAACTCGTGCTCATTTGCTAAATCATTCGAATCACACGCAAAGCCCTTAGTCTACTGCCTGTTGTTAGCCGTCGAACGAATTGTGTAAAGTCCCTTGAAAATACCCGATAATATCATCGAGCCAAGGCCTATTCCACCACTTAAGGAACCTTAGGTTGAAAGCATGATCTTACTACGCCAATCTTGGCATGCTGAATGCTTTGTTCAAGAGAGGGATAGGCATCCGGATTAAGGGAGACTTTTATTGTGTTGGTCGCGGGTCTCAAAACCCGTCCTTGATTGCCTCTCTCTTGTCACTTTCGGCCAACAAATCTAGAAAACTCGGAGCATCATATCCATACAACGCTCGGTAAGGTGTCATCTGAATACTCATGTGATGAGTGGTATTGTAGCAATGCTCACAAAGGTATAACCACTTCACCCATGCCTTCTGCTGCCCTGAATTGTAATTCCTCAAGTATCCCTCCACCCATTTGTTGACTATCTCAGTCTGCCCATCTGTCTGTGGGTGGTAATTGGTGCTCCGAGTGAGTTCTGTCCTGCAAATTTTGAATAACTCCTGCCAGAAGTTACTCATAAACCTGCTATCTCTGTCATTGACTATGCTCCAAGGCAAACCGTGCAATCTGAATACCTCTCGGAAAAACAAGTCTACCACTTGTGTAGCTGTGTGAGTAGTAGTGATTGGGAAGAAATGAGCATACTTCGTCAATCTATCTACTACCACAAAAATGCTGTCCTTCCCTTGAGCTTTCGGCAAGCCTGTAATGAAGTCCGTCGACAAGCATTCCCACTTCCTCTCAGGAATAGGAAGCGGCTGAAGTAATCCTGCAGGGTATGTATGTTCTTGCTTGTTCTGCTGACAAACAAGGCATTCGCTGACATACTGAAGAACAAATGACTTGAGACCTTTCCAAGAGAATCTCTCTCGTACCTGCCTGTAGGTCTTAAAGTAACCGGGATGTCCTGCCATAGGTGAATCGTGAAATGATCTCAAAACCCTGTCCCTCATCTCAGAACCTGGGACTAGAAATATCCTCCCTTTGTAAATGATAAGATCATCTACAAGTGAGTATTTTCCATCCTGTATTGTCCCATCCACTATGCTAGAAGCCCACAGGTTCTTAGCATACTCCGCAACTATCATGTGTCTCCAGTCCTCTGCAATCTCTGTAATGGAGCTCAAGTGTGGGCGGCGAGATAATGCGTCAGCGACCACATTCTGTGTACCCTTGACATATGAGATGTCAAAATCATAGGATTGAAGTTTGCTGACTGTAATGTCCCCATTTTTAGCACTACACTTTTCAGTGATTGATGGCCTATCCCCGGTGTGCTGTCGGCTAGTCAGTGGCAGAATTAGGGTTTCTGGCTGTTTGGTGGGTTCTTTTGAAGATTCAAGGGTTTGCATGTTGGAGTTTGGCTGTTTGGATTCTGGATTCCTTCTGGGTTTTCAGAGAGCTTCGTAGAGGTATGACATGCAATTGCGTCAGGCAACCTTTCCGGATTTACTATTTTTAGTAAGTTATGATGGCTACATCTGGGAGTTTGGGATTTTGGATTGCGGATTCTTTTTGGGTTTTCAGAAAACTTCGCAATGGTATCGCATGCACTTTGATCCGAGGAACTTTCTGAATTTACTATTTTTAGTAAATTCTATTTTTGGCAGCAGTCCAGTTGGCATCAATTCAACAGACTTTCCTCTTCTAGCAGTTTAGTGGAGTAATTTGGATTTTGGGCTTTGTGGTGAAATTGTTGATGAATATTTAATTATTTAAGTGGCTAAAGTTATATTTTAATATTATGACCCCTTGGCCTAACATTACAACTTTAAGTTGTTTTTAAAAAGGGGGACTTGAAGGGTGGACGCCTCATTAGGAGGTAATGTTATATTTTTCTAAGGTCAAAAAATCAAGCTTGGAAAAGGGACGTCAACTTAAGAGAAAAGATGATTTTTTTAAATTAATAAAAGTCAAATATTGCTTTGAGGAAAAGGGACGCCATCCATGGAGGGAAAAAAGATTAATTCAAATTTGAAAATTAGGGCATCTTCTTGATGTTTCTAGAAGATTCCTCTCAAGCTTATAAAAGGAAGCCTCTGCTCTTCAGTTGGATATCTTATATCTTCAGTAATGTTATGCTGCCGGAATGGTAACAGGGTTGCTTCGAGGAATGCATGCCTCCTAGCATGGGCTCGACTTCTTGCTTGAAAGATAGCAACTAGTGGAGAGTTAGTTTGTAGTTGAGTGGATTTTGTAGTGAGATTTTGCATGGTAGTGGTTATTGTGCATTTGTAGTTCAGTTTCAAGCTTGTTAATGAAGTTCTGGAGTTGTTGTTTCAGTATAGCTGCATGTTGTTTTTGCTCATAAGTCAAAAAATAAAAATATATTCATTCTGGGTATTGGCTAAAACCATTTCTATGCCCTAGGCGCCCCATTGTGCAAAGTTTGGTGATTTTTAATGAAGGATCTGATTTTATCTTGCTAGTAGAACATCTCTTGAGGCTGTACCATTCTGTTTTTCCTTACAAATATTTAGAAAATAAATTTACAAGTTTTTAGAGTCATTTCTTGATTAGAATCTGGTTGCCATCTTCATAGTGTTCATTTGCATCAGATTTCATGTCATTTGGACAAGTCTAGAGAGAGTTATGAGCATTTTAGTGAGTTACAGTGTTGTTGGTTATGCATTTTCAGCCTATGTTCAGTCATATCAGATTGTTAGAGTTTGCTTTAGGAATTGGGTTTGAGTCCTGGAGTCATATTGAGTATTGGAGAAACATTAAACTTCATTGCAGCATTGATATATCACTAATTCAGTGTTCTTGGCAGGCAACTCTTCTTATTGTAAGGCTGTTACAGTAGTACTGTTCAGCCCTTTCTATTTCTTGCTAAGTTACATTGTATTCCCACGGCTGTGGAAGAGACTGGCCCTAGCTCAGTCTTTATTGTATTGCATTGGATCCTCATCATCATATGATAGCGCCTTGCTCGCCTCGAGCTTGGAGTGCACATGCTTTATGATTGAGTTACTTTCAGCACTGCATTGTCATCAATAGAATCTCCACCATATGATAGCACCATTCCCACCTTGGGTTTGGAATGCACATGCTTGGTGTTGAGTTTACTTTTCAACATTGCATCATCTCTTTTAGTACCTCCGCCATGTGGTAGCTCCTTGCCCACCTTGGGTTTGGAAGCACATTCTTGGCGTTGAGTTCTTTCAGCATTGTTTACTTCCAGTGCTGCATGCACAAGATCCTCTGACCATATGCTCGCCTCTCCTAGGCACATTCTTGGTTAGAGTTACCTTCCGCATCGTTTTGGTTTTGGAGCTAACCTTAACGGGTGATTGTGTGCTTGAGTTGAATTGTTCATTAAAGAATTGGAAAAAATTTGGTTTGGTTCTTTACACTGACCCATTTCTGTTGTCTTTCATTCAAATCTCGCTGTCCTAGGAAATGTTTCAGACTATTGTGATCGGTTTTAACACAAAATTTACTACCAACCAAATACTGCCTGAACTTTGCCATGGCATGCATGATGGCCAACATTTCCTTATCGTAAATGCTAAAGCTCCTCTTAGGACCTCTTAGCTTCCTGCTCTCGAAAGCTATAGGATGTCGGTCCTGCATGATGACTGCCCCAATACCCTCACCGCTGGCATCACAATGTAGCTCAAACGGCTTGGTGAAATCTGGTAATGCCAAAACCGGACATGTAGTCATGAGAAGTTTAAACTTCTCAAAGCACGCCTGTGCTAAAGGTGTCCACACAAAGGCTCCCTTCTTAGTCAAATCGGTCAGTGGCGTTGCATGACGCGAGAATCCACTAACGAACCGATGATAGAAGGCGCATAGACCTACAAACCCCCTAAGCTGTGTCAATGTCTTAGGTGTAGGCCAATCAACGATAGCACAAACTTTCTCTGGATCCATACTAACTCCCTCACTGCTGATGATGTGACCCAGATATAAAAGTTCTCCCAATCCCAGTGCACACTTGGATTCCTTGGCGTACAAGGACTCCCTATCCAATATGCTCAATACTGCATCCAAGTGAACTATGTGTTCCTCCCAAGACTTGCTGTAAACCAGTATGTCGTTGAAGAACACCAAAAGAAATTTCCTCAAGTGAGGATGGAAAACCCTGTTCATTGTGGACTGAAATGTGGCTGGAGCATTGGTTAAACCGAATGGCATAACCAAGAAGTCATAATGTCCACAGTGGCATCGGAATGCGATTTTCTCTATATCCTCCTCTCGGACTCTGATCTGATGGTACCCAGTCCTCAAATCAATCTTCGAAAAATAGCAAGCTCCATGTAGCTCATTTATTAACTCGACAATCCGTGGTATGGGATACCTGTTCTTAATAGTCTACCTGTTGAGCATTATGTAGTCAATACACATTCTAAGTGTACCATCCTTTTTCTTCACCAAAACAACTGATGAAGCAAAGGGTGACTTACTCGGCCTAATGTGCCCCATAGCCAAAAGTTCTTTAATAGTTTTTTCAATTTCATCTTTCAAACGTTTGGGGTGCCGGTAAGGAGTAATCATGATAGGTTTTGTGCCCTCCTCCAGTTCCACAATATGCTCAATACCTCTATTAGGAGGTCTACCTGGTGGTATAGCACTGAAAACCTTTGCATGTTTGATTTGGAGTGCCTGAATATCTGGATGATAAGAAGAATCTTGCTGCTCCTTTTGTGAAGGCATTACCTTGCACTCTGCTGCCCAATCCACCATGTCATGCCGAATCAAACGTTCCATTCTCCTGAGTGAAATTTCTTGTACATTGCTGTCTTTGATGGCTTTGAGAACATGATTTGTGCCATCAACTTTAAATTTCATCTCCATGTCACGTAAATTAAGTGTGAACTCTCCTATCGCATGAAGCCACTTCATGCCAAGAACTATATCTGTACCTCCCATGTTTGCAACATAAAAATCTGCTTTAAACTCAAAATTGTTGAGTTTCATTGGAAAATCCGGAATCATCCTCTCTCAGTTGAGAGTGTACCCATCCGCAACCTTAACTCTAATTCCTTCAAACTGTTGAGTTTGAATGCCTCTCTTCTCCACCAGCCGAGAATCAATAAAGTTATGGGTTGCACTTGTATCCAAAAGAGAAATGACTCTTTGACCAGCTAGTATGCCACGAAGTCTAAAAGAACCTTCTCTCTGCATACTGGACACATGAGCTTCCTGTAGCTCAATTTCAACCTCTCTATCTGCCTCATTTTCTGATTTTTCCTCATCTGTATCATAAATTGCAGCTTGCTGGTCTGAAAAATCAGTCA
The DNA here is from genome assembly GCA_007258455.2 of Sequoia sempervirens. Classification (NCBI taxonomy): domain Eukaryota; kingdom Viridiplantae; phylum Streptophyta; class Pinopsida; order Cupressales; family Cupressaceae; genus Sequoia; species Sequoia sempervirens. The sequence goes on from VDFB02265700.1 coordinate 13,208, forward strand.
ACTCTTCTCCCTCAAAGAACCACTCCATATGCCTGTTTTGCCCTTTAGGCTTGAGGGGGCAATCGTGGTTGATGTCATATGGACCTTTGCAGTAGAAATAGAGTTTCTTCCTACGTAAATCGTTAAGTGTTTCACGATCTAGAGGTGCTGCAAATTTTTTCTTTTGATCAGCATTTTCAAACTTCTTTTGATCAGATTTAGTGTCATTGTAGGAAGTGGATGGTTTCGAGCCAAACTATTTCTGAGGTGTTGTAAGCTCCATACTGCGAGCTTTCCTCATGGCCTCCTGTAAAGTAGGTGGATCGAAAGCTTTGATCCAGCCTTTCATGGGCTCAAATAAACCCTCCATAAACAATATAATCAGCCTTCTCTCTGATATGCCTGTCACCATAACTGACAGTCTCTGAAACTCTCCTATGTATGACTCCAAACTACCCAAATGTTTCAACTGTGCAAGATCTCTAAAGTAAAGTTCGGGATCACGTTTGTCAAACCTCTTTACCAATCGATCTGTAAACTCATGGTAAGAAGTAATCCTGTCATGGTGGAGTGTTATCATGCCGTGGTGCCACCAATCGTGGGCCACGCCATCCAGGTGGAGAGCTCCAAATCTAATAGCATCCTCCTCTATCATTGGACGCAATGTAAGGAAGGTGTCTAATTTGCTTACCCAGGCACGTGCTATAACTCTGCCACTGCCATCAAAATTAGTTAACATAATTTTATTGGCAGCCTGCTTGAGATCATTATTCCATTGTTTAGGCCTCCTATCAAACCTGTTTCTGGTATGTTCTCTCTTCTGGCTCATGAATCGATCAAAGTTAAGGTGATCCTTAACTCTCGGAGGTAATGCATCCCATTCATCATGCATAGTCATGATGTTGTCTGCAAAGTTCACGTCTCCACCCTTTTCATCCACTTCCTCATCATTGGTATCATTTCTAGTGAAAGTAGGGCGTGTGGGTCTTTCATAGGTGCGTGTTGGAGCAATATTCCTATGAGCTTCTCCATGAACACTTCCCTCCTAATCTTGATCTTGATTCTTCCTTCTCTGAACTGTCAAGTTTTGAACATTTGTACTAAGCTGCTGGAGGATGTTCGCCACCTGCTCTTGGCCTGCTACCATCCCTCTCAATACATCTCTGGCATCTCTTTCTTCATTATCAAGACGATTCCTGGAAGGACCTTGCTCATCCTTGTTTGCCATATTATCAAGGTCAAAATCTTCCTCCTGTTCGTCAAATGGAAATGCTGAAAACAGTTCAAAAGTACTTCTTTGATAACCAGGACCCCTACGTGAGTAGTACCTGTCAAACTTGTTCTGATGTGACCGCATAGAAACTGCTAACCCTACAGGCTGGCAGGATCAAGGCTCTGATACCACTGTGATGAGCCCAACTGGCTCCTCTCCAAACCCCTGTTGTTTTAATTATCTTTTTGTGTTAGTTTGAGTTTTTTGAGAAAGTTTATAGAGAGAAATATAAGGGGCGCAACATATAATTGCTCATAGAACTCAAATCTGAACTAGAATTGACAAAATGAAATTGCAGAAGGTATTAAATAACCATAACAATGAGATTGCATGTTTCAGACATACCCGAAATGCTCCAGATTATTTAATTAAGAAAAATAGTCCAATTGCCAGTCATGAATGGTGAAAACTGACAAATATGTATGCCTGGGCTCCAGATCTGACTTCTCCCACTCCGAAACAGGATACAAAGAGTTGAGAGGAGTAGTTGCCAAGAATGAAACACATTCAGAAGCCAGAAAGAAGGCGTTTCCACTACAAGCTTCACACGCCTAACCTCTAGAAGGCATGCCTTTCAAGGCAAAAAGGTACGGCCCATGAAAGAAAGTGAAGAATATTCGTTGGAAGCTGCAAATTTGCTGAAGATGACGTCTTTGGTGAAGAACCCCTCTTCTTTATTGCAAACAAGTAAAGACTGAACAAGAAAACTCTGATTAAAGTAGTAGAACCTCTTAATGAAGCCCTCACAGATGCACTAATTCGACTGGTCTCTCACAGTCTAAAAACTGCTCAACACTGAAGAAGATCTCGCTCTCCAATGGAAGAAATGCTCAAACCCTTGTCTCAGAGAATAGCACACGAGAAAACCAAATTGGCAAAGTCAAATAATCATGAATGAGTTTTATTTGCCAAAATTGCCTTATATCCCAAAAAGGCACGACTTTCAAGAAAGTGACACCACTTTGAAGTCATTTAAATATTTTAAATTATATTTAAATCACCTCTTCAATAGTTTTCAGTTTAATACTTGGGCGCCCACTTTTATGCTTAAGTGATTTAATTTTAAATCACTTTCATGAAATATTTAAGTGAGAATATTTATAAAGTCAATTTGACTTTATAATAAAGCGTTAAGTTAAATAATTAACTCAAATCACTTTAAAATTCATAACTCCCTCTAAACTCCATATATTTCCATGCCGTCAGAAGCTGTCAACCCCTGAACTGCCAAGGCCTGCTGTGAGCCAATCATTGAACTTAGAAAATGAGAACAACAAAACTCCTCCAAAAAATGCCACTGACCCTCTAACCAATCCAGTTAGCCCACAAGGGTCCAAGAAATAGGCTAACACACTGTTCCCGAGAACTGACCTGAGCGGGGACATCACATAAGTAAGAGTCACCCATAGAGTTAAAGGCTTGCATAGGACAATAACAAAATGGACGTGCCAATATGAGCACACAATTTTTCTCCTAAATAAATAATTAAGTAGAAATCATTCAAATAGCCAACATTGGTATAAAAAAGGCACTAAACAAATCAATCACTACAAGAGTATTTTAGAAAAGATGGAAGGCCCAAATCCCAAGAAAGCCCAAATCCCAAGAAAGCACCCCCTCTAGAGATGTATATGATCAAATAAAAATTTGGCCAATCTAGCCTAGGAATTTGGATGATCATTGATGAAAGAAAAAAACTGTTATGCCCCTAACCCTACAGTGTGTTGTGTATTGTGTTATGAGTAGTTGGCTCGTGGCTACTTAACTCTTAAATAAGTTACATAATCATTATTATAATCATATATATGTATCGAGATCATCCTAGGAGATATACTTAAATATCTAAGTTGGCCTAGGTGGTATCCAATTTTTTTTTCAATATTGAAGAGTGTCCAAATTGCTTGGTTGGTGAGGTCACATCCATGATCAACCAAATGCATCTGTCACTTAGGTGAGAGAAAAGTGGCAACCCCTCCATGACCTGCATCATGATTGCTACAGAAAAATAAAATAGCTAGCCAAATAACACAAGTAGTAGAAAGCAAAAAACAATTGATCTTATCCTCATGCAATAAAAGGATATCTAGTGCTAGAAATCTTTAATGGGTATCTCTCACTTCATTCTTCCTAGGGAGGTCAGTAAGACCTTGAACATTCTAGGAGGTAAAATTCATTGGTGAGAATCGAGAGGCATATCATCACTATCCAACTCATCTAGAGAAGAATAGCGATTCTGCAAGAATTCATCTCGAGAGAAGTTTCCCATGTAATGTCTAAGCTAATTTCCTTGGGTTTGTTATTAAATTTTTGTCAAAGTATGAATTCCAAAAGTTCTGATTTCTTATGCAATTTATGATATTTAACAATGTTTATTACATAAAATGCAAAATTTAAGCATGAGAAATTTCGTAACATGTTGGGTGAAAATTATGTAATCGACTTTTCAATAGATTGCACAACTAGGACTTTAGCCACAACTATGTGAGATTCAATCTCTCCTCTCCCCAGCGGAGTCGCCAAAAAACTGTTAGGTGAAAATTATGTAATCAACTTTTTGATAGATTACACAACTAGGACTTCAGCCACAACTATGTGAGATGTAAATCTCTCCTCTCAGAAAGGGGAGGTGCCCTTCTTACTGCTGACAGAAACTATAGTAAAACAAATAAAGTAATTACAGAATGTACACAATACTTACAAAGTGGGGGGGGTGTGTCACATTCATCCTTCTCTCTTTTTTTAGAGAAGATGTTTACAATGCTTCACTGTTGGAAGTTCTCAATTCACAATAACCTTAAACGATCAACAAGCAGTAATGCCAATACCTCTATCTTGTCAAAGCAAAGCGCAGAGATACTAGAAGTGATAAACAATAAACAAATAAAAGAAAGGGGAAAGCTCACGAAGGCACAAAGTCGTTCCATAGCTTTTTCAATGGTAGGTTTGTGAAGGACGTATCATTTGTTGCATTAGAAACACAAAGTCTTCTTAGATGCAGCAATTCCTCGAACAACATGAACAATTACAATCGCAAAGTCTTGTAGATCATCCAACCAAAGTATCCAAAGAGCATGAACAATTACAAGCACAAAGTCTTGTAGATCATTCAACAATAGTTAACCAAACATAAAACATAAATCCAAATAAAAGATGTAACACAAAGTTTACATGAATTACTTAGAGTCCTTTAGATTTCATAAGCTAATCACCACCAATCTCAATCAAATTCAAGAGACAATCGATCCAACACAAAGTTTGGTATGCAATTTCTTCCTTTATTGATCAGATTTAGATTCACAAAATATGAACACAAAGTTTCACAATTTGTTGCAAATTGAGCAGCACTTCGTTGCAAAAACTAAAGGATAGCTAATACAATAGAAATCCCTCATATATATAGAGGAGAGGGATGAGCAAAACTAGGAAAGTTAGGTGAGCTAATTAAGGAAAATCTCACCTAACTTTGACCAAAGTCAAAGTGTAATTTGTCTTCAAGAAATTACATCTCAGATTTTTGGTGCAATTACATTTCAAGAAAAAACATTTAAGATGTCAAAAACTATTTACAAGATGCATAGAGGAAAGCATCAAAAAGTTTAACACTGAAGATCAAGAATCTTCATGGTTCCTTGCTTTGGGTGTGGAGTCTTCATACTTCTTCCTGGTCTCCTGCATGAACTTTTTATCTGGAAGAATCAAGATCAAAGGACATCACCTTCGGGATCACTTGATGAGATCTGGAGAGAAACCACAAGGATGGTGAATCAACAGGTGTTAGCAGGAAAAACAACATTGGGATGCGTGAAGCGAGCAATGATGTTGAGCAAGCATGAAATGAGTGACGAGGCACGAAAAACGATGCATGAAGTGGAAAAAAGAGGTTCGGAGCGAAGATAGAGTGATTTGGAGATGTCAAAGACAAAAACTGCCAAAAGTGTAAGGGCACTGAAAATCAGCGCCCTTGCACTTAGAGAGGTGATCTCAGGTGTAAGGGCGCTGAAAATCAACGCTCTTACACTTATCATGTAAAATTGTGAAAAGTGCACAGGAGACAAAAATCAACGCCCTATACAAATTTGACTAAGTAAAGATAAAAGGTGCATGAGCGCTAAAAATCAGAGCTTGTGCACAAAAGACTGAATTTGACAAAAATGCCCAAGCGGTGAAAAATAGAGCTTCTACATGTGCCAAAAAAAGGACTAAGTATAAACAAAAAGTGCATGAGTGCTAAAAATCAGAGCTTGTGCACAAAATACTAAATTTGACAAAAATGCACAAGCGGTGAAAAACAGAGCTTCTACATGTGCCAAAAAATGACTAAGTATAAACAAAAAGTGCACGAGTGCTAAAAATCAGAGCTTGTGCACGGAAGACTGAATTTTACAAAAATGCACAAGTGGTGAAAAACAGAGCTTCTAGATGTGCCAAAAAATGACTAAGTATAAACAAAAAGTGCACGAGTGCTAAAAATCAGAGCTTGTGCACAAAAAACTAAATTTGACAAAGATGCACAAGCGTTAAAAATCAGAGCTTGTGCACTTGGACACTTAGAAAAATTGACAACTTCAACATGTAGGAGCGCTGAAAATCAGCGCTCCTATACTTTTGCCAATTTTCACAACTCCCAAAGGTTGGAAGCTGATGAAGATGCTCGTTTCGAAGCTCTTCGAAAGACGAACAGGGGAGGACACTCAAATAGAATTTTTGAGATTTTGAAACGCACTTTGAGGTGGATTGAAATTTGCCTTGTTTTGTGTGCTTGAACACCACGAACCTATGAAACAAACAAGTTTCATAGGGGGGTTATCCATGGATTGAGCGCTGCTAGATTCCATGATAACATAACAAATGCACCAATCTTATTATTTCAGCAAGATATTCAAACACTTTTGCTCAATCAATTAACTCTTGCATATACAAACAAAGATAATTGTCCTAATCTCAACCTTGAAGAGCTGTAGATATTATTTGAAGATTGCTGGCTACCTTAACTTGATTGCTGACTAAAATAAATTTAATATTTGAAAGGGTAAGGGTCCCATGTCCCCTTTTTTTAACTTGGACAGCAGGTCTCTTGAATTATCCACGCCTCCTCCTTTGCTGATAAAGCAGATTAGAAGAGTCCCAATAGCCTTCAAACTCTTCCCATAAAGTGGTGCTGCCTATTTTAACTTTTTCAAACAACTCCAAAGTGCTAAGTGGCTGATGTAGAGTCCATAGAAGTGCAAACTTTGCTCTCTAAAAGCTACAGCCCCCACACAAAGAACTCCACTTCACTTTATCAAAAATTTTTCCTTTTGGGTTTGGCGTCACACTCCCCTTTTTTCTATATGGTAGGTTTTTAGAGAGTCGTGAAGGTGTTTAAACTCTTTCTAGAGGTTTAGCCCATAACTCCCTTTGATATTTTCAATAGGCTAGCGGCTGAATGAAGAGTCCTAACTGTATGTAAATTCCCATAAAATTCCAATGCTCTCCTCCATGTAATACGGTAGACTTCTAAAAAGTGGCTGCTAGGGTTTCATGCAATGCTACACCCCTTTGGCATTATAAATGTCACATAATTTTCTTCTTGTATTCACCATTAACTTTATAAATATATATTTCAAAAATTTTCAACTAGAAGTACCCCAACAAATACCTAGAAAATTGTATCAATTCAACTCTATATTACTTCTCAAGCATTCAACACAATTGTGAATCTTTTCTGAATACATCGCTAAACTGACTAGGAAGAATCTCCTCTTTGAAGGCAATTATCCTTAGGGTTTTTGTCCTAGGATTTTGAGATGAACAAAAAGTCCAATCTTCACAATAAGAAATGAAATGACCAAAAGATGTCTAATTTCCCTTTGCAATTCCATTTTTATATCACTTCCAAACTTTTGAGAAATTTTTACTTTATTTCTCATGAAGTGACCCCTTTTTAATTTTTAATTTACTTTTGGGCCTTGAAAGGTCACTTTGTATTTAAATGGTCACTTTTAATAAAAATAATTAATTAAACCAAAGTTGCACATAAAATAATAATTGAGACAACTTAATTTAGTTAATTTAATATTCCCTAACCAACATCTTGGCTAGCCTTTAGGAATTAGATAGGCTAAGGGTATTCACCAGTGTTCCACGGGGACGTGTCGCCCCCCAAATTTCAGCCGTCTCCCTAACCTAGACATTTTGGAGACTTGGGGATGGCTGAGAAACGTCCCCCCACTGTACCCCTACCACCGCTGGGACTTGGGAAATTTCGAGGAAACGGTGGGGATAGCTAGACGTCTCTGAGGCGTCTCGGGGACTCCCAGCCGTCCCTTGAGCATCTCAGAGATGCCCAGGCGTCCCCCGCACTGGAACGTCCCAAAAAGTGTTTTTTAAAAATTTCTTTTGATTTTATTGATATTTGAGCTTGGGGCGGAACCCTAAATGCTTGCGGGACCCATCTAAAAGCCTCTAAACTAAATAAAACACTCTCATTGTTCAGTTTTTTGCTCACATATGCCATTTGATGTTTTGCAACAGCTAGGTGAAGAAGAGGAAAACCAGTGAGAAGAGTGAGTTTGAGGTGCTGCAAGTGCAAGAGGGGTGAGAAGGAGAAAAAAGAAGAAGAGGAGGAGCATTCTACACCAACTTTGAAGGGTTTTTCAAGCACAAGGTAGGTTTTTATGACTGTTTTTTGAAGTTTTTTCAATTTTTTTTTTTGTTTTTTGTTTTCTAAGCTTTTAGATTCATTTTGAAAATGTAGTTTGATGTTGAATCCTACAATGGGCATTGAAATGAACACATGAATATGCATTTGCAGCCATGGCTATGAAATTATGATTAAAAAATTAATCATAATTTCATAGACATGGCTGCAAATGCATATTCATATTTTCATTTCAAGGCTTATTATTTTTTTTTTTCATCTTTCCATCAAGATTCAACATGAAATTTTAAAATTTTATTTTAAAATTTGTTAAACTAGGCTGAAACTAGGCACTTATAGAATTTATTTGTTTATTGTAGTGTCACAATGAGTTCTCATGACATGAGTGAGGATGAGGTTCATTCACATAGTGATACTAATCCTGAAAATGCTCTTGAGGCTGAGGGGAGTGACCATGGGGCTGAGTGTGAAACCCAAACTAGTTCCATGGCAAGTGAAGCAAGTACTTTAGAGTGCCCTTTTGTAGTATTGGCAGAGTATGCTAAGGGTCCTTTTGATTGCAAATTCCCTCTCAAACAATTTGCAACAAAAATACTAGGCAGGCAAGGGGCAACATTTGGTGGCACAAGGAGGTGGAAGTGCAACTTTTGTGGTGAGGAGTGGTTTGGGAGCATCACTAGAGTTAATGCACACCTTCTTTTCATTAGAGGAAAAGGTGTGGAGATATGTGAATTTTTGGCAAAATCGGAAAACATCAGATACAAAGTTGAAATAAATAAGTTATGGGGTGTTCCTGATGATACTCCAGCTGCACCTGTGCCTACTACTTTGCTTCATAGGACACATCTTCAGCATAGCCAGCCACAGAGATCCAACCATACTCTATAGACGAGAGTAGGAGGGACACTAGGTTCTTCCAGTGCCTATGCAAGAGAGGGGAGGGGGAAACAAAAATTGCAAAGTCAAACTCAAAGTAACCCCATAGCAGATTTGTTTAGTTCACAACTCAAGGATGACATAGATGATGCCATTGGCAGGTTCTTCTTTGCCAATGGCATCCCATTTCATGTTGCTTGATCTCCTTATTATAAGGAGATGATATCGATGGTGGCAAGGGGAGGACCATCATATGTGCCACCAGGTGAGACGAAATTGAGGACCACGATCTTGGATAAGAACTATTCCAAGATCAATTTGTTGATAGAGAAGATGAAGGAGTGTTGGGTTAAGAAAGGATGTAGCATAGTCATGGATGGGTGGATGGACATTAGCCTTCCTCCACTCATTAATATCATGGTTACATGTACTGAGGGCCCATATTTTCTTAAGGCAGTTGATTGTTCAGGGCATCGTAAAGATACTGATTTTCAGTTTGAGGTCCTCAAGGAGGCTATTGAGGAGGTTGGGCCACAAAATGTGGTCCAAGTAGTGACAGATGCTACACATGTGTGCAAAGCTGTGGGGAGACTTGTTGAGGCTGCTTATAGGCATAGTTGGTGGACTCCATGTTGTGTGCATGCCATGAGCAATGCACTCAAAGACATGGGGAAGATTGATTGGATTAGAGTAGTAGTAAATGATGCCAGAGATGTGCAGATGTTTATCTGCAACCACCACACATCACATGCACTCTTCAGGACCTTCACTAAGAAGGAGTTCCTGAAACCTTCTGATACAAGATAAGGTTCCTATTTCATTCTCTTGGAGAGAATGATTGAGTTGCAAGAGGCACTGCAACTCATGGTTATGACAACAAATTGGAATAGGTGGGCCGAGTCTAAGACATAGCAGGGGAGGAGGGTGAAGGATATGGTGAAGAGCGATGTGTTCTGGGGTGATGCAAAATATATTGTCGCCATCATTAAACCAGTTTTCTAGGTTATCAGGTATGGGGATGCGGATGCACCTAGCTTTGGAGAGGTGTATGAGTGCATCGATTCTATGCTTGATCAAATGAGGGCTGTTGTGCGAGAGAGGGACCCCACATTAGCATTCTACCACAAGCACATTCAACCAATCATTCACAGGAGATGGGAGAAGCTCAGCACTCCCTTGCACATGGTAGCCTATGCACTTAATCCTAAGTGGTACTTGACTAGGCCTAGTAGAGTGACACCGATACAAGATGCAAAGGTGAAGGTAGGGTTCTTCAGGTGCATTGAGAGGATGTATGATGCTGTAGATGCCAACATGATTCGCACTGAGTGGACCAAATTTGCCACTCTTAGGGGTTATTCAGATGCGGCCAAGATGGATATGCGAGCTATGGCACAGGAGGACCCAATTTTGTGGTGGACTTGCCATGGATCGGGATCTTTGACTACCACTCTAGCCATCCGATTGTTATCTTAGATTTCTAGTTCTTCAGTTGCTAAGAGGAACTGGTCTACATATAGCTTCATCCACTCTCTTAAGAGGAACATACTTACCTCTAGGAGAGTAGAGAAGCTTGTGGTTGTACATAGTGCTTTGCGACTCATTGATCGCAAAACACTTTTGTACAAAGAGAGTCTAGCAGCACGATGGGATGTAGAGCTAGAGGAGCCAAGACATATTGATGAGGATGCTTTAGTTTCGGCTTCAGATGCAGGGCTGGTTGGTGTTAGTTTGGCAGAGCTTGACCACGAGGATTCTAGTAGTTTGAGTGATGAGGAGTTTGGGGATGATTAGAGGCCTCCCTTCACTACATTTTTGCATTTTGTACTTATTTTGATATCAATGTATCATGCTACTCATTGTAATCATCTTTATCATATGATATTATGATGTGACATGTCATATTTTCAATATTCATATAATAGAAATCTCAAATTCGACAATTTCATTTGTCAAATTGTAATATTTTATTTACTTTTAGTCTTTTAGTAATAGTATTCAAGTATTTAAAATGTTAGTATTTGCAATTTTACTAATTTTCCAAAGTTTAATTTGAAATGTTATTTTTAAACATCTTTTTATAACTAGTTATTCTAGTACCATATGTATATCAGCACCGCCCCTCGCCGCCGTCCCCTCGTTGTCCCCAAACTTAGACCCCCCGTCCCCCTGTCCTTGAGACGTGTCCCCTATTGAGGACGCGTCCCCGTCAGGAAACTCCGTGGAACACTAGTATTCACCGACACTCATTCTTGAGAAGGAGACATCACATCCCAATTGAATGTTGGGAATTCGTATCCTTCTTTTCTCTGCAACATACTCTCCTTCCAGATGCCCAAGTGGACTACAAGATCGATATGGGACTACAAGGGAAGGAAGAGAATGAGCAATTGCCTCTCGTTGAGAAGATAAAATAGACATTGGTTGAGGCGTTTTGGTAAATTTAGGCCAAATGGACAACTAACCATTAGAGGGAGCTACCTCTTTTTGCTTATCTTGAGGGTTTGAAGATGTATTAGATTGCAGCTTGAGCTCTACCATTGTTGGAGTTACATTTATTTTTATGGTTTTCGACTATAGTCCATCCTTTATCATTTTAGGAGGAGCCTCAATAGGTCGAGTAGAAGGCTTATTGTGTGGGAAGACCAAGGGACAATTTTGATTTTATGATACAAGGATTGACACCTCAAAAAATATTTGGAAAATCAAGATAAAGCACACTCTAGGTATGATGTAAATGGCCAATTTGAATATCCATGGTGTCTTTTAAATCCTTAGAGAGGTCAACCTCAACATAGACATGCTTTTGTGGGCGAGCCAACAAAAACCTGTTAGGCTCAACACAAATAATTTTACCACATAACCTAGCAATTATGATAAAAAAATTCCAGCAAGGTAAAGAAAGACTTGGGAAAGACCTGGGAATTCTATTTAGACCTACACATGAAGAGTCTTTTTAGCAAGACTGTAATGTCTTGAGTCTAAGGTTGAAATCCAAAAGGGATGTACAAACATATCGGGGGCCTAGTTTTTGGATGGCTAGCTTTATGTAATGTCCCCTTTCTAGTGGAAGCACTTAAACCTGAGTCTTGCATTCAAAGTGTTTCTCAAAGAGACATTAGAAACGTTAGAGATCAATGAATTTCAGTAATAACTTCTAATAAGATCGAAGATGATATAAATATTTCGTTCTTGTCAAAGGATTATTTATTTCCTCCTTATCACTCACTATGAATGATTCTCCTATAATATATTTCGTTAGTACATTAGGGTAGATGTTAACATCTTCCCAGGTCCCATAGATGGATTCTATTATACCATTTATCACCATAGTGCATGAATAGAGTCATTATTACTTATGAGGCTCAATAATTATTGCAAGCACCATTATTTGCACAATCGTATATATATATGATCTAAATAAGTTTATATCATCATTTCTAATTGACTCAATTTATAAATACCTATATATCTTTATTTCTATATGAATATGTATATATGTATTCTATTTCAATATCATTATGTAAGTAGTGCATATGTATTCCTCCCTATATCATTATCCCTCCCTATATCATTATTCATTATCAGACTTACCTATATCCACATATATATTTTAAGTATACATATCAGTCCTACTAATTGTCACATCCTTCACTTTCCTTTATTTTTATTTAAATGTCCTTAACTGACTTTAAGGCATACTCTAATTACCAAGCACTGAAAACAAACGTTCCTTACCTTCTATATTGATTTGATAATGTGATTCATTCTTGATTCTACCAACCCTTATCCTCCCAGCGATTCTTTCTCCAGCCACGATGATTTATTTTTCCACCGAGGTGATCCTTTTCCTTGAACAAGGCCCCTCTTAAATACCGATGAGAGCTATTCCTTGGGACATGCCTTCTCTTAGAAACATTGCCACCTTGGAATACAAGCAATGCCCTTTGAAAGATCTAATTGCTGCATAGGCTTGATATGGGATTCAATAATCTCTTAGATAATAATAATAACCACATTATATGATGGCTGTGCGTATAATTTCAGTTGATAGTTCGCTGTCCCTTGATCTTAATTTATATTTCGTTTAAGTGTGTGTTTAATATGTAATATATTTTATTATTGTTATTTTATATATAGTTTAATATTTAAAGTATTATATTATTATAAATATTTACATTGTTTGTTCATTCTATTTAGTTATTTGGTGTTTTATTTAAATTATGATTTGTATTATTATATTTTGTTTTTTATATTTGTAATTTATTTCATTTTTAATTTGTATATTATATTTATAATTATAATATTATCAATGATAATTATAATTATCTTTAAATCATAAGTACTCATGTTTGGATTTTGACATTTATTTGTATTTTATTTATTTATTTGACTTTAGACGCTTTATAGCTTAGTGGTACAATTTCGGGGATATGACACTTTAGCAAAGTGGAAAAGGAAAAAACCTTTGGTGAGGTTTTGGATGACATGAAGATGAACCCCATGCGATTAAATTTTGGGATGAGTAAAACCACATTTGGTGGAGAGTTAGAGTTCATACCTTGTGAAACACCTTGGGATCAATTTTTTAGGGGTGCTTGGTTGGAGGAACCATTGTCCAAAGTTGTCAAACCATCAACACTAGTAGAAACTATTGGCTTGATAAAGTTTGAGGCTATTAAGAAGGAAGATCAAAAAACCACAATAAATGTGGTAGGATAAAATATCTCATGTGCCAAAGGCACAGTATGACAATAGAACAACCCAACACAATCAAACATTACAACTCTAGCAGAGCTCAAGCCAATCCCTTTGGCCCATTTAAATCCTCATGGGGAATATAATATTGACTTCCTTAATATATAGATTAAAATTGGAGTTCAATATACATCAATATCATAGACCAAAAAATGAGTTCAATACATGTCAAATTTCAATAAAAATAAACAATACAAATCATGATTTCAATGTTCATAATCTATAAATTTATTATACAAATAAAGCGCAAAATTTTTTGTTGCCACTGTGTGGCTACCCTCAAATTGGATCGTGTAGCTGTATCATCCACATCAGAGCCTTATCCATAGGATAATGCTGTGAATGCAATGAACTGCCCATTAATGGCTTGCCAGCCTCACCTTTTGCCCCATCCAATGCTGCGACCTCTGCTTCCCATTCCACTGCCTCCCTCTCCAAACTAGTCAAATCATTATTAGTGAACAATATATCTACATCCTCTTCAACCCAATCTGAATATTGGATTAATGTCATTGAGGTCAAGTGCTTGATGTATATTTCACCCCTCTGCCTTCTTTGCATGCTACCAAAGGTTGTATTGCACAAAGACAAGGTCATTCAATCACTTTTGAGTCAACTTGTTGCACTTCTTTGTGTGAATGGCCTAAAACACACTGAAATTGTGCTCACAATCAGAAATGCTACAAGGCTGGGACATTATGCAGATTGTGAAATTTTGAATATTAGGTATTGTTGCACCAAAATCTTCCCTACACAAATTTGCAAGGACAACATTTATAGCTTTGTAAGGATTTTAGTAAACTTAAATAATTGAAGTTAAAAAAGCACTAAAATTAAACATACATGTTTTTTACATGGCTGCAGAGTGGGTCTCCTTCAAATACATAGAGGTGAATAAAATCACCTCCTCTCTGCTCTTATATTATTCTGTAATTCATCATGAATGATGCCTCTTATGTTCTCATTGCGAATCATCTTTAGCATACACATGTTGAGGCCATCCATTACCATTTCATCCATTTTGAATGAAGTGGAGATGTGATGTCCCCATCCTAGTCAGCACAGCTGGTGACGAGGTTAGCCTATTATTTCGATCCTCGTAGGCTGACAGATGTGTGCAGAGGATCATCTGAGGCAGTTACTCAGTGTTTGGTAGCTCCAGTATTGCAGTTGTTTCAGGTTGGGCCTTCGCAGAATCTTCCAGAGTGCATTTTCAGAAACTTTCTATTTTTAGAAAGTTAGGTCAGGCGGAAGCTGCTATTTTGGGCAGGGCACCTGGTTCAACTATTCAGCTCAGAGTCGACCCAGTTCTTCGATTTGATGGTCAGATGGAGGAATAAGGAGTATTTGATGATTATTGAATAATTAATATTTTGACTTTATTCTAAAGTCACTTTATTAAGTTATTTAAATATTTAATTAAATTGGCCATATTATAAAGTATTTATTATACTTTATAATAAAGCATTAATATTTGATAAAAATGAATATTTATTATTCATTAAATAAGGCGCCAATTATTAAATGGGTTTCTCCTAAGTCAAAAGCGCAACAATTAATCATTTATTTAAGTGATTATTAAAAAAGAGCTGTGGGTCGAATTTCTCAAGGCAGTATATATTCTCAGAAAGGACAAATCGAACCATTATGTTATGTTATTCTAATTTGTCTTTTGTGCTCTGAGCATTGGAGTTTGCAAACCCTAGGGTTTCTGGCAGACGAAGCGTTTCTGGAGAACGATACCTCTTCAGAGATTTGGCAGACTGAGGCTGTGCAATACCAGCTGAAGCTTGCAACTTGGTGACTTCATTCAGAAGTTGCAGTTGAGCACATTGGGTTGATTTCAGGCAGGATAGTCAGAGAACTTCATCAGTTAGCAGGGGCGACCTATCAGAGGTTGATTTTACAGAGATCTGGCATCTTTTAGGGGGCCGTACCATATTCTTATTTGCTGCTGTCAGGCCGTACAGTCCTGTACCAGCAAGGCCGTACTATCTCACCACAGAGAAATACGTCATCTTCTTCAGCTTATATCTTTTGGATCTTGTACGCCTGGTGTCACTGGGGGCTTCAGCATTGATTTTCAAGCCTGGAGATTGCTCTTTTCATTCAGCTGTACCTTTTTCATTTGTTATCTGGCGCCTGCAAGAAGAGAACCAGGTTT
Organism: Sequoia sempervirens; assembly: GCA_007258455.2. Taxonomy (NCBI): domain Eukaryota; kingdom Viridiplantae; phylum Streptophyta; class Pinopsida; order Cupressales; family Cupressaceae; genus Sequoia; species Sequoia sempervirens. Next base: position 28,898 of record VDFB02265700.1, read on the forward strand.
TTCATAATAAATTTGTGTTTTCATTCATATATCGTTATTTGCCATTGTAAATGCTCTGAAAGTGAAAATAAATGATGCGCCTACCTTTTCTGAGCACTTCATAGCTTATTTCTTGATCTTAGAATTTATTTTGAATTTATTATCAATTTATTAGAGAAATCACAGCTTTCTATTTGTTCTTCAAAATCCATCAAAACACAAAAAAACCAAAAACTTGCAAAACAAAAAATTACAGTTAGGGTTTCGGGGTTGAGAACCACCAGGGTTCTTACAGGAGAAGAAGAAATTAGGGTTCAAATAGTAGGAAACAACATGAATGTGGTGGTGGAGTTTTCAATTGCATTGGATGGGTTAATATTTGTTTTCATTCCCCCCATATAAATTTTGAGTCACCTCTTTGCTCTTGTCCATGGCCTCATTTAGATACCTCATGGGGTTTTTATCTCCATCCACCAATTGTAGAACTCTAACCAACAACTTTGACTCCTAAAACAAGAGAGCATATAAAAATGAAAAAAAAAATAATTAAATAAGAAAAAACAATAAATTAAAATTTCAGAAATTGACAAAATGAGAAAATTATAATATTATAAAATAAATAAAAACAGAAATTTTTTGATTAAAAACTTATCTTGATGATCTTTGTCATGACTTTGGGCCAAGGTTACCCCAAGTTTCCGGGACAGGGACGGCAGGGGACGGCGGGACGAGTCCCCAAGTTTCCGATTTTTGAGGCCAAAATTAGGGACGGCAGGGGACGGCTATATAAAAATATAGGGAAAATTTTAAAAATATAGGGAAATTTTAAATATTCAATAGATAACATGAATAAGGCATGCATAATACACATTATAGAACATTAACATATAACATTTGTGTTCAACATTATGCCAATACTCAATAGAGTCAATAGTCAATACGCATTCAAAATTAACATACAGTTACACAAATCATGAAACAACCTCCAAGTTATAATTTATAAACTTATATCAAAATGCCCAAAGGCTACATTGCTGCCATATAGTTTTAAAGTTTTAGTTTGCTATGAAAATCAAAATACAATATCGTATGTCAATAATGAATACAAATTTACAAAATAAACAAAGAGCACTGCTGCCTAATCATCTCTCATAACTGCATCAAAATCAGAGTCATCCTCTGAGTCACTGCCACCGTAATGCTCCTCCTCAACCAATGGGACCCCAACCAAGCCCTCAGCTGTCTCCTCCTCATCTATCTGAGCCGCATCCTCGGGATCAATATCCGTAGCTGGAGTCTGGATACTCTGTCGATCCTGAAGCCGAAGAGCACTATGAACAGCCTAGCTTCTCTGCGTCTAGAGGTAAGTCTATTCCTCTTGACAGAGTGGATAAAGCCATATGTGGACCAATTCCTCTCTGCAGCAGAGGAACTAGCAACCTGTGCAAGAAGGCGAGTGGCAAGTATCTTCAACTGCGGTGTATCTCTCCCATGATAGGTCCACCATCCAATAGGGTTCCCTTGAGCTAATATAGCTCTATCCAACCTCGCCTGTGGTTTGCTCAAGTTTGGGCCATTAAGATTAGCAAAGTCTAGAAATTGTGACCGAGTATTGAAGCTTGCTCGGCTGGATAAATCTTTTCAATGGCCCGTGTGAACCCATCTAAAACCTCAGGATCATCACATGGAGGCACCCTACCATCCCTTGGTGCATACCATTTTGGATTTAGAGCAAAGGCAGCCATATGAAGCGGGGTGTTCATTGTATTCCACCTCCGCGTCACAATGGGCCTAATGTGTTGCTCATATAAATCCAAAGTGGGGTCCTTTGCCAAAATAACTTGCCTGATCTTCCCAAGCATAGTGTCAAATGTCTCATATATCTCTCCAAGACTAGGAGAGTCTGTATCAGCATATCTAATGACATCTACAATGGGCGAGATAAAGGAGCAAATATATCTGCAAAATGCAAACAAAAAGTTCAAAATAATTAGTTGACAAGTTATTTGACATGTTAGAAACTTCAAAAGTTGGAACATTGGACAATAAAATTAAAATATTAAAATCAGAAATTTAATATGAAAATCAGCCATCTAATATGTCTTACCTCACATTGGCCCACCAATCATCATCGAGGATCTTTTGTTTGATGCTCTTTCCTTGAGTAGAACTTGCATTAGGCCATCTAGTCCACTCAGCATTGACCATCATCAGTTGTAGAGGCTCATGCACCTCAAGCATCCTCTCCAATAGGATGAAGTAGGTGGCATATCTACATTCATTAATTCAATGATTCATTAAAAAATAAAAATTTAAAACAAAATCAGATTATGAATACAAATTGAAAGTGAAACAAAATGAAGTAAATGGCATACCTTGTATCAACAGGTTTGAGAAACTCCTTTGAAAATGTCCTGAAAAGAGCAAGTGAGGTGTGGTGGTTGCAAATGAACATTTGAATTTCTCTAGCTTCTGCCACCGTTTTCTTCACCCAATCCATCTTCCCTATGTCTTTCAATGCATTGTTCAATGCATGAACACAACATGGGGTCCAAAATATGTGCCTGTAAGTACCCTCCACCATCAACCCAGCCGATTTGCACACACGTGCTGAATCGGTGATCACCTGCACCACATTTGCAGCCCCAACCTCCTCTATGGCATCTCTCAAAATGGAAAATTGGAAGTCAGCATCCTTACGTCTCCCTGAACAATCTACGGCTCTAAGAAAATAAGAACCAGCAGGGCATGTGACTATGACATTGATGAGTGGCCGACGTCTACAATCAGTCCACCCATCCATCACTATAGAGCACCCCGTCCTCATCCATGTTTGCCTCATCTCCTCCATTAACACATTAACTTTGGAGTACTCTTTGTCTAGGAGGGTGGTGCGTAGCTTATGATCTCCAGGGGGTACAAATGAAGGACCAACAGTGACTAAGTCTTTCACCATTTGTTTGAAATAAGAGGAACGGGCCACATGAAATGGAATGGCATGGGCAAAAAAGAATTTGGCAATGGAGGATTCACAGGTTTCTCGTGCTTGGTTTTGAAACATGGACTCAACTGAGGCTCCCTTATCACCACCAATCACCTTCCTCTTTCCTCTTAAGATAACAGTACTACCAACTGTGGAAGGACTAGGAGTAGGAGTAGGCATAGACGATTGTGAACTTGGGAAAGAAGGAGACCCAGTTTGAACCCCACCATCACACTCCATTTGAATTGTTTGGCACTCTATAAATAGTGCATCTGTCAATGCAGGACACGTTCTAACTCCATGGCCCACCTCACCCAAAAAATGAGACCTAACTCTAGTGTAGCTGCCCCTAAACTCCTTTTCACAAACATGGCACAACCAAACCCTACTCCCCCCTGAATTTTTTTGTCTTTCACCCATGGCTGTCACAAATTGAAGGAATGGTTTTTTTTTGTCTATTGGGTGTTTGGCATAGTCCTTCATAGTTTTGGAATTGGTTGATGAATGATGGTGTTGGGTAGGGGTTATTTGCTCTCTAGTTTGCCTTCTAACTTGCATTTCAACTTCACTATCACTCCCACCTTCACTATTGCTCATATTTTTTGTTTTTAGAATGCAAGTGTTGACTGAAAATGAACAAAATAAAAAAAAATCAGACTATGCAAACTTTATATTTTGCAAAAAAAATGAAAAAAAAAGAATGGTGAAAGAAAATGCATACCTTTTTTGATGGATTTGCACTCCTAGCAACACTCTTTCAACCTCCTCTCCTCCTTCAAACAGCTGCTCCTTCTCCTTCAATGGCTGCAATTTTTTTTCTTCTCAAACCCTTGGCTCCCTACACAAACAAAATGAAAATAATGAACTTTTAGAGGCCTCCTTTCATTCTTAAGAGAGCAAAACATGGTGGGGCCCACGTATGCCACATAGGCAGGGTTTTAATTTTTAATTTTTTGCTTTTTTTTTAATGTTTGGGCGCTTAAAAACGCGGGGGACGGCCGGCCGTCCCCGGGACAGTCGAGGGACGGCTCAGCCGTCCCCCAGCCGTCCCCGGGACTGCCAGCCGTCCCTAATTTTCTTCAAGCCGTCCGTCCGGGGCGTTTCAATTTTTCAAAAACGGTCCCAGGTCCCCCACGATGCACGTCCGGAACCGGGACGGGTGATTTTGGGGGGGGGACGCGTCCCCAGGTAACCCTGCTTTGGGCAAATTTATCATAAAAAATGGTCTTAACAACCCTCTCTACTTGTACCTTCCTGTGATAAAGACTATCCAACCACCTTTTGTTGACAAATATGTGTTCAAGGTTGGGCAATGTGGCTGCAATACTTTGTAAGGTGTGATAAATTTTTTCATAAGCCATGTGACTCTTGACCACATGAATTCCTTGCCATTAGTGTGCTCCCTCATGAGATTTATGAGCCACATGTGGTTATAAATTGTATTTTGTGACATTCCTTGTATCTTCCACCACATTCTTCACCCAACTAAGTTTTCTTATAGTGTCAAGGATCTCAATGCAATGGGCAACACAAGGGCTCCAAAATAAAGTTGGGTGCCTTGCCTCTAGAGGTTTACCAACTAACACATATGCATTTGCATTGTTCATCTCTATCTAGACAACATTCTCCGCCTCCAGTTCCATCACCACCTCATCCAACAAGTATAAAGGTGGTGACTCTTTCACCAATAAGGTATAAAGGTGAGTTCATTTCATTGAGAGGGAAGGAAGAAAACAATTAAGAACAAATATTATGGGACTCCATTTAATGTGAAAGATTGTGACTCATTCAAATATGAAAGGTTGTGACTCCCTCAATAATAAGATATAAAGGAGAGACCATTTCCTTGTGGAGAAATTATCAAATGGAGAATGAATGAATCAATCAATTTGGAAATAAATTATTATTCTCAAAAGGCAGCAATGAAGGGTGATGACTCATTTATTGTGAAGGGTGGTGACTCCTTCAAAAAATGGATATAAAGGGCAAATCAGTTCATTTACATTCAATCAATAATCATCACTCATCTATCCATCAAGAAATCAAGCAATCAAAATATCAAAATGATCAATCAAGCAAACAGCAACAAGTCTATTAATACATCAAGCAACCAGTCTTGAATTTGAGGAAGTGTCTTGCAAATAGGGAGGACAAAAACCCTTCCAAGTTTATGAGAGATTAAGAATGAGAACTCTTATTTCTCTTATCAAGTTTGGACAAAAACCCAAATCTTGATCACGGAGAACAAAAACCCTCCAAGGTGGACTAAGAGGTTAAAGGACGAAAACCCTTGAATACTCTTGGCAAGTTAAGGACGGAAACCCTTGATATTGTCACTGTTGAGTTAGGGATGAATACCTCTAATTCAGCAGATTTGAAAGCATTTCCAAAGAATTTCAAGATATGATTTATTTTCAGACTTATGTTATGAATTATTAATCTGAATATTATAATAAATTCATAATGATTGACAAAGCCATTATCATCACAGTTTGAAGGAGAATTATTGCAGAAAATCAAGATAAATTCTATTTTTCAGAATTATTTTATAAGTTATAAATCTAAATAGTATAATAAAATTTCATCATTTTAGATAAAGTTATATTTATAAATATAATGCAATTTTCATTTTTAGTTGGAATTATTATCTCAGGGCAAAAATCAGGAATATTCTAAAAAGGGACATTACAATTTTTTTTTATATAAAACAATAAATTATGAGTCACTAAATCCTAGCAAACTAGCACAAGACATTTATAATGAAGGCACCAAGAAAAAAAGGAAACGTGACAACAGCACAGTAGCATAAGACATTTATAATGAAGGCACCAAAAAAAGGAAATGTGTTACAATTACGTATCTTTAGAAATGTTGTTGAATAAGAGTCAAAATGCCACTAGTATGAGCTGATTTCTGCTTCCCAATTGGTTGCAAACTCAAACCTCACTATTAAAAACAAACAAAATCAAATGATGCAAAATGATGAGATTTTTGAGCTGAACGAACTTATAAAAAATGTGGCCACATTTTTAAATGAAAATCATGAGTTATTGCCAAGATTTTGGCAAGTTTTTGGATTAAACTAGTCGAATACTTGGCAATAAGTTGCTGAAAAGTTTTATTGCGAGTAACTTGCGAGAACTCTTGAGCTATTTCAATTCCTAAGTACTCATGAGTTATAGAAGCTTTTCACGAGTTTTGCATTTTATTAGCAATTTAGCTTAGACCAATGCTATGCTGCTGCTTGAGAGTTCTGTTGAAATAGCACAGAGTTTTGCTTCCATCAACTTTTGTATGGAGTAAAGCATCTCTTGCCTTGAGTGTCCACATATGCATGCTTGTTCTTTTGGAGCCTAAAATAGTTATTATTCATCTTTAGGTGTTATCTTTATTATTAGATTCACAAACCATAAACTGTATTATTTTAGAGACGCGTAGGGTTCTCAGAGGATTTCTTCCAGCTAAAAGTCTAGAGATTGTAATTTTTTTAAATTCAAGAGACATTTCATATTTGATAGAAAATGCTTAGCAATAGGTCTATTGGTCTTCTTGCATTGATAACTCTATGCTAATAACCTTTGACATCTAGATTTGGATGGCTCGTGTGTCAAGAGTCCCTACAACTAGACTACTCTTTTGAGAGTAGTTAAGCAACATAGGCTTTATAAGCTTTGGCTAGATATTATTAGTAAATATGAAGTACACGCCTATTTCCATATTCTTGGTCTTGACTTTAAGGAATGCGGTTGGATGACATGATTGGTATATCTATAGTGAATATGATGCTCTTGGGCATCTTTTTTTCAGAAAGTCTTTAGATCTTCTTAACCTTCCCAGGGCGTTTTTGTTTTGATAGAACTTTTGATGTTTTTTCTCCTTTGACAAAGATGTAGTAGGCTCTTCTACATATTTTGACCTTTGTACTTTTTCTAGACCCCTTGTGATTTCTATTGTATGTGGTTTGGAGGACAATGCTCTAGATGAGGACCTAAATATGTTGTATGCCTGAAAAAACAATATGGAGACAAGAGGTCTAGACAAAGGGGAATATGTGAATTGAAATAGATTGTTTTATTTAATTTGAATGTTCTATACATGACATACTCTCGAAGGAGATGCATGATTGTGTATGTACTATCTATCCTATCTACTTATGCTTTCTTATCTATTAATGTTATAGATGTACATTTATAGGATACATGATCGTGAAGACAAAGGGCCTTATGGAAGTTGAACTAGTTGGGCTTTCATGTGAGACACTTCCTCTTTTTACTATTAGGATTTTGGTTTTGCACCTATGTTGATAGGTGGCATGTCATGAAATGACTCTAGATGGCGCATTGGATTGATGCATAGTGTTTTGCAACATTATGCAATGTTTTGCAATGAGTTTTGAATTGCACATTTTATTTGTGCTATCGCACAAGATGTGAATGGGGCCGAAAACTTAGGTAGAGTTTTTGATAATATAAGTAGCATTTACAGGGTGTTGTACCCTTTACACGAAAAGCCCGCAGGGCCAAAAAGGAACCAAGTTCGTCAAAACATCATAAAAAGTAAACTAAAAACAACGAAAATAGGACACAGACACTGCACACTGACAGTGGAAACCCAACACAATACAGACCCGACCACTAACATGTCCACACTTTCCCATTTCTGGATGAGGAGGTTTAAGACATTGTCCCCAATCTAGTTGGGACCTTCACCCACAATATTCTTGTCCGCTTCCTCCTTGATGACATCTGAAAGTGTGATGGCCAATCTATGAATCATTTTAATAGTGAAACGAGCTAGACTATTGAATTTTCGTTCAAGTTTAATAACTCGCTCCTATAGCATGCTGAAGTCCTTGTCCCTGTCTTTCTTGCACTGGGTCGCCTCTTCCTCACAAGCCCTGGGATCCAAGGAGTGGGTGGAGTCCTTAAGCATCCGGTTCATGTCTGAGAAATGACTAGGGCCCTCCACGAAATCTTCTTCCATCTCCTCAACAGTGCCTTTTTTGCCTTCAGTTCTGCTGCCAGTCTGCTCTGAATCACTAGAAATCTCATGCACCAGAATCCCTTTTTTGTTCTTCGCTAGTCTGTGGGACCTCCTCACACTTGTTTGTTCCATCCCCACATCAAAGCTCGCGGCCACCATGGTGTCACCCTTGGATTCTTTTACCTCAACACTTTTTCTTTCGCTGTCAGTGGCCGACATGTCCACCTGGCACGGAGATTCTTTTTTCCCCTTCTTCTTAGTAGTGGGTTTGCTGTCCTTCTTGATGGGTTTGTTTTTTAGCTCGCATAAACCAGCCGCAACCTTGGACTGGGCCAACCCGACCTCCCCCTTCTTTTTTGATGGGGTTTAGACTTAGGCTCAACATGAGGTTCATTTTTCAGGCATGGGGGTTTTCCCTTTAGGACCCGTCGAAGCAGCAGGGGACGGTTTATCGGAGGAAAGGTCAGGAGGTTCCAATTCCTCCACACGCACAACCGAGATAGGTTTAGTAGGGCACAAGGTGAAATAGAAGTGATAGAGCCTAAGGATTAGGCCCTGGTGCAACAACAAGGGAGGCGAAATATCAAGATTGAGAGCGGCAGCATCATGGGATTCTTAGATGGAATTTTCTAGGGGAGTCAGCAGAAAGAAGGGAAAGCTGAGGATCATTTTGTGCCGTAGGTGATTTAACAGTGGAAAATGGTAAAAGTAAAACACCTTGTATCTACTTTCTAAAGTATCATATTTCATAAGAGCAAGACACACCTTGTCCTAGGTTTTTGGCAGTGCCTCACAGTCAAAACCTGATTGCTTTTTAACCGGCTTTTCGTTGTCCTCGAAGAAGGCGTTGAGACTCTCCAGGTCTTGCGTTTTGGTGTGCTTTTTGTATTTCTTGCCATCGTAGGAGAGGCCCATCGCCTTACCAATCACTTCCTCATCCACCTCGAACGAAATGCCTCCCATGGTGACATGCCTATCCTTCCACGAACCAGCGAATTGGGCCAACATTTTCTCATCGTGGCCCACTGTAATGTCCCCTTCTCATCAGTGATCTGTTCTGACACTCATCAGCCTATTCCGGAAGCCTGTAGGCTCGTTTGAGGTAAAATTAGGGTTTCCAAGTTCAGAGGTTCTATGGCTTTTCAGGGAGTTTACTATTTATAGTAAATTCTATTTGTGGCAGTATGCAGTTATCAGTCTTCAAGGTCTTCATTTTCAGTTGGAGCATTTAATGCAATTCAAGTCTGGCTTCTAAAGGTTTTATTTTGGTGAATAAAGGCATTAATGTTATAATTTGCAGTTGACCCCTTTGCCTAGGAAAAATAACTTTAAGTTCTTAAAAGGTGGTCATGAAGGGGGACGTCCTCATGATGGATAAATTAAATATTTAAAGTTTATTTGTGCCTTGATAAAGTGGACGCCATTTTGAGAAGTTAGAAGGTTTTTTGGAAATTTGAAAAGTCATTGGTGACTATTGGCGTACCTTCTTGGGATTTGATGAGTCTTTTGATCTTTTATAAAATGGAAGCTTTGCTCCAGCTTTTACTATCCATTATGCTTATCATATTGTTATGCTGTCGGAATGACTTCATGAATTTAGCTTCGAGGAATGCTTACCTCTTAGCATTTATCCAATTTCGTGTTTGAAAGACAACACCTAGTTGGTTTTGGGACTGCTTCTCATCCAGACTAGCAGATTGAGTTCGAATGTTGAAGAATTTTGGAGTTTTGTCAAATTTGAAGTTGCTGATGCACCTACAGCTGAAAGTGTATTTTGTTAGCAGCTCTTGAATTAAATTTTATTCTGTTTTGGGTATCTTTGCTATGCAATTGTAGACCTATGGCGACCCTTCATGCAAAGTTGCAGAATTTAATTTGAAGTTTCTGATTTTTACTTGCAAAATCGCCCCTCATGAAGGCCGTACCATTCTTGGTGCATTGGGAATCGTGCAAGAATTAAATGCTGAGCTTTTGCTGCTGTTTCTTCATCTGATCTTGAGCGCCTATCTTCCAACATCACTTTGGTCTTCGTTTCACGCAAATTGGAGGAAATTTGATGAAATTATGAGCATTTAATGGTGTTACAGTTTGCTGATCAGAATTCCAGAAACTCTGTTTTTATATCAGAATTATGAGATTCAGTTTTGGCCTTTAATTTATCATTGGGAAAGTAAAAGAACATTGATAGAATACATTCTTCTCTTCTTGGCTTTATTTCCTATCATTGTAATACTCGTATTTGCAGACTCTTGAATTGTAAGGTTGAGATTTAGTAGTACTAATCCAACCAGTGTTATTGCTGCAATTACTTGTTTAATTTCATATTAAATTACCCTTGGATGGTTTATCGCCAGTGTGGAGAATGAACATTGTAGCTCTCATTGTACCCACTTTCTAGTGGTGAATCCCCACTCCCAAGTGGATGCTCGCTGCAGCGGATGAATTAGATAGTTGTATCTTCATGGCTGGTTATCCGCCTATTTGTTTCAGTTTTCAATTAATAACTCCGTCATATGTTAGCACCTCGCCCTCAGTGGGATCTTGAGTGCACATTCTTGACGTTGAGTTTGTTTCATTTCAAGTACTGTCTTTAGTTCCTTCGCCATATGACAACACCTATCCTTCCTTGGGATTGAGTGTGCATTCTTGGCGTTGAGTTCTTTCAAGCTTGGATTTCGGTTTTTGATGCTAACTCTAATTCAATTGGCGAAGTGTTGATTGTGTGTGAAAATCTATCGAAAAAATTGGTTAGCATATTTCACCCACTAAACTCTCTAAAAGCGGCGCCAAACCTCCCTCCATATAGATATGCTAAGCTATGGGGTCCCTGCAAAACTCCTCATAGTTGTCGGGCTCGGTCCTAACCCTATCGCTACACATCTCAACCCACAACACACAGGAATTGGCCCAGAAAAACAAAGTTAGCCAGAAAATTGACTGGCCGCCAGTGAATTTACCCTTTCTTACACCATCATTACCTCGCCACTCGGGAATGTAAGGCGCAGTAAAAGCTATTAGACGTTTACACGCTTCAACAGTCATTCCCAATGATGCCAACTCTGTAGGGCCATAATCATCCCTTAAGAACCATAAGCTAAGGCAATAAGCCATGATAATGAAATTCAGATAATTAATACCCGTCGTGCCAAAGGTCCCACTGAAATTACACATTTTCCCAGGCCTTTTAGCCGTAGGGCCAAGATTTGAAATTCTTAAGTACATCTCATAAGATCTTATGCTCATCATAAGTTTGATTAAATTGGAATTATCAAGTAGGCTGGCGATGAACATCACATTACACACATTCTCGAAGATTTGATGGGATATGTAGTACATTTGAAAAGACAGTCCATAAAGGCCAAGGACCCCACCATACATAGTTATGAAATAAAATAACCACTCGGCAACCCGCTTTAAACTCGCCACCTCACTCTGCCTAATCCTCGTCATCCAAGGTCCCGATGTGTAGTGCCACCTATACCCATAATAATTAGTATTGTTTACCATCATTGAGCGGCTATATTCCTTTGTTCCGCAAGGACTAATCCTTGTATATTTGCTAGTAGCGCCTCGAGCCTTTTCTAACACTTGCATAGACTCCAAGTGGAGCCCAAGTTGGCCAGACCATCGGCCACCTGGTTACCCTCCCTAGAGGTGTGAGTCAAGTACTTCCCTTCCAATTTTGAAAGCAAAAAATTTATGTCTAGTAAGATATCCCTGATGTTCCAACCATGCAACCGACCATGATTAATAGAGTCAATCACAGTCTTAGAGTCCCCTTCAATATGTAAATTTTTTATACCCAGTGTGACAACGATCTCGACGCCCTTGAGCAGTGCTCATGACTCAGCCGTCATAGAAGATTGAATGCCAATTCCTCTAGCAAACCCAACAACCAAGTTGCCCTTGCAGTCCTTTATAACACCACCAATACTGGCTATACCAGGGTTCCCCTTGGCCGCACCGTCAAAATTCAGCTTGAACCAACCCAAACCCAAAGGGTTCCAAATTGTGTTTTTTCTAGCTAGGGACTTGGAGTTATCAAAGGAGTTGGTCTTAAGTTTTAAGTTCCAATATTTTTCCATTTTGATCTCCCATTCAGGAGGGACAAAGTCTGGGGGTTTCTACTTGAATAGGGAGATACTTTCAGAAATAAGTCTGGATCCAATGCCAAAGACTTCCTTGGGGCTCCTCTCAGTGTCTCTGAAGATCTGATTGTTCCTTTCTTTCCATAGGCACCAACAAATGATGGGGGGGACTTGCCTCCAAATCTCCATGGGGAGAGGGTGTTGAAAGGGTCCAGTCCATCCTTCAATAAAGGATTTTAAATCCTTATTCAGGGACCAGCGAGTATCCAACTTTTGGAAAGCCAAGTCCCAAACCTCAACAACATAAAGACAATGCAATAATAAGTGATCCACCGACTCTTCATTATTTTTGTATAACATACATCTATTCGGGATCAGAAAGCCCCTTTTCCTCAGGTTATCTTGGGTTAGAATTCTATTGTGACAAGCTGTCCACCAGAAGAAATTTATTTTTGGAATTAAGTGTTGATTCCAAATCCATTTCCAAATCCTGCTTTGAGTGCCCTTGTCGAACAACAAACTGTAAGCCATCTCGACGGAAAGGTTGCCCTTACTTTCCAAAGACCAAAAGAAATCATCCTCTACATCCAATATGAGGATTTTGGATAATGAGAGTAAGTCCTGTAAGGAAATAGCCAGTCATTTCAGGTCAGGGGAAAGAGGGCAGCATAAGCCTAAGTCTTTCCATCTCCTGGCACCTAGTGGACCATGAAGGCAGTCACAAACATTCCTACCAAAGAACCAGATCGCAGGTTCTATTAGGTTTTTAAACTTAGAAAAGGCCAATGGGGAGTCAAAAAGCCAAGGGTCTTCCCAGAAACGAATACAACTGCCACTACCAAGTTTCCATCTTAGTCCTGATTGAAGCAGCTTCTTCATCTTGCAAATATTATTCCAAGCTAAGGACCCACGGGGGTGATCATTCGAAATGCACCTGATTAGGGGACAATTGCCAAGGTATTTGGCGTTCATTATCCTCCATCAGTCCTTTTTGTTCCTTAACTAGTCCGACCCCACCTTGGCAAGCAAGGCTTTGTTGGTAGATTGGATTTTCCTAATGCCCAACCCTCCCCCAGATTTAGGAAGGCACACCTTATCCCAACTGACAAGAAACATCTTCTTCTTTTCCTCAGTACCAGACCAGAGGAAGACTCTTTGGATCTTTTCAAATTTCTTAGCAATGCCATTGGGAATTTTGAACATAGAGAGGAAGTAAACCGGAATCCCTTGAAGGGCAGCAGTAAGTAGTTGCAGTTTACCAACATGACTTAGGATTGTTGGCGTAACAACTAACACCTCTGGAGTGCAGGTTGGTACGGACAGCTATGCACATTGCGTGATGAGTGCTCTTTAAATTAGGAGGGGAAGCTCCCTCTTTGTGCAGACAAAATGCTTGAAAAAGTAAACTAAACTAATTCCTAACTTTTTGTCTCAGCTGAAAGAGGCACAAGGTTTGCAAGAAACTTTGAACGTTACAGCCAAGGATTTTCTGGTTTCGTAGGTCTTAACTACAACTCAAAAACTAACTTATACTATCAAATCCCCTCAAGAAATCAGAGCATGAGGAAATGGAGCGGGAATGATTTATACGATAACCTTTAAGATAGGATTTCCAAGGAGGTGATGACACCTATCCGAGGCGTAGGCTGAAAGAAAGGTTATTGGCAACGACATCAAACAATGAACTCTACTTCTGAATTCCCAAGGAGATGACGTCACTTATCCGAGGTGTAGACATGAAACAAAGCTCATTAACACAGTAACAATAAACGATAAGCCTTAATTCTAAATTCCCAAGGAGGTGACGATACCTATCCAAGGTGTAGATATGAAAGAAAGCTTATAAACACAAGAACATAAAACAATGATCATCCAACCAAAGTGAACAGATACAGAATAACAATATTATAGGCAAATTTGGCTCAGCATATATTACTATCGCATGCAAAAGTTAATTACAAATGAGCTGAAAGCTCTTATTTATAGACATCAAAAGGTGTAGGGAACCCTAAAATCACCTTGAGTCAACTATAGTCTTGCAAGCATGCAAGATTTTATTGCTAAACCCTAATAAAGGAAACTATACAGTTAACTGGAAAACTACCATCAGTTAATTGGTACATCTAATCTAAATGGACAATGTGCAAGCATGCACGTCCTTATTGAAAGCAAGTTAACTGGAACACTACCATCAGTTAACGAAAACCCTAAATGAAACTCCAAGTCCTGCAAAATATCTTCGAGGATAAGATAGACATGCATGCATGGTCCCAGCAAAGAGAACTGAAGATGAAAGTCGAGTTCTAATTGCATGCTCCTGATTCTATCCTCAGAGACAACTGCAGGTTCTAACTAATTGATGGCTGTTATCTTGAGCAACTAACCCCTCCACAAGGTTGTTGACTGCGTCACCATCTGGGGCAGTAATACTTTGCCGAAGTATACTATGTCTGTGCAGCATGTCCTCACCGCCTATGATTTGACACTGAAGTTCACCTCTGCTCCTGGCTGCCTCATCAAACAATGTTGACATGACTGTAAGTTGATTCATCTCACAACCAACGGTCTCCCCATTGAAAATACTATGAATGAGTGCCTGGAGCTCTGATTGTACATCAGCAAGCTCAACATACACACCACCCTCAAGCTGATATCGGCATGGTATGCGAGATACGAGAGTTCTCACATACCGGAGTGCACTAGTGACATGCTCTCTGCTCTCAGCCAACTCTGATGCCATTGTCTCCTCTATCTTCGCCTTGAAGATCAACTGTGTTCTCCAAGTGTAGATAGCCTCGTTGTCTTCTGCATCTGTGACTAATTCATATGCCATCCTCAGGTGAGCAATCATAATCTCATCTCTGGGTTTGTCGATCGCCAAGTCTCGCTCCTCATCTTGGAGACGTAGACGGAGTTCGCATGCATTGTACCGCAACTGTTATAACTCTGCAAGCACAAAGCGGCCTCTAGTAATGAACTCCTGCTCCTAGTCCTCCAAACGCTTGCCGTATGCAACCAAGGGATGAAGCTGACCTTGTTTTGCCGGTGGCTCTAGCATCGGTGGGAGTGTGACAGTGACATCTTCTGTTCTGCGTACAAGGCTAGAAATGTATTGACGAAGCTATTGGATTTTAGCCTTGAGGGCTGCCTTGTCTTCTCTGTCTTCCAGTATTCTATGCCTCGTGCTATCTATTGCAACCTGTAGGAGATCAACCTGTGTCTGGCGGGTGCTATGACCAAGGTTGACTGTGATCACTTCAAAGTCCTGAACTTCAATCTCGTTCAGACTCTTCCCCTCTGGAGGTATAGCAGTCTCAATGACAATCTCCATATCAGTATTCCTCTCCACATGGACCTGTTTCTTGGTCCTCTTGTTGGGTGCATCCTGGTAGGCATGATCAAAATCTAAATGATCAAGTACGTAAGATGGCTGCCTCCTCTTCCTTCCCAGTTGACTCTCAAGCCAAGATGAGTCTCGACTAATCCCACTGGAAGGATCTGTACTAGCAATGAGAGGCTCCGATGAGAGTGAACATGTAGAGGTGTTACTGCGAGGTGGCGAGTCCAAGTCCAAATCAACGTGAATTGGAACTGGAGACTGTTCTGGTGTCAGTGATGGTATGTGTGGCTGAACCTTAGGCTCTGGCAAACTCTGAACTGGCTCTTTGACAGGCTCCATGTGTGGTTCAGTAGCAAGTGCCTTCCCTTTTGAGTTGTTAGGCGCTTGACTCTTCTTAGGAGGGCTACTCCTTTTCTTTTGTTTAGACGAGGAAGGTAGTGAAGCATCCATCGGTGGCGGCTCTATTCTAGGCACGACTAGCCTCTTGGTTTTCTTGCTTTCGAGGTAAAGTATACTGTTTTGAATAACTCTACTAGACCTCTCCTTCACTGATGAATATTCTTTGGCAAACCAATCAACAGTCGGCAGTGGTTGTGTATCAACCCGCTCTTTGAAAAATTGAGGAAGTGTATCTCCCTCATCCTCTGACAAACCTCCCACATCTTCTACCAAGAAGATAGAAATCTGCGGGAGAGAGAACCTGCTGTAGCTACGTCTGCGCACCTCAAAATCATCCTCGCAGTTCACCCAATAATCCTCCATTGTAGGCTTATGGTAAGGGCGACCACCAAGGCGTGTTGTATAATGACCCCAAGGATCATATGTGCGGGTGTCGACAAGGTACTTGAGTTTATATTTCTCCAACTCCTGTCCTGCAGCTTTAGCATCAACCGCTGTCCTACACCAATAGATTTCGAATTGCATTGGAAAGTTGGCAGCTTGTTTATGCTTGTGGCGCAAATGACGATGAACATCGTACAGTTGCCTCAGGAACTCCATAAAGAATGTCCTATCCGAAGGATAGTGTGGAAGCATGGCAGGATTTCCCGTGTATCCGTAGACACAGATGTAGGTGTATGTAGGGAACTGAATGAACCAGTCCGCCCAATCAACCGTCGGTGCTCTAGCAACCGCTGAGATACGAACATGCAACTCCCGGTCCAGGTTCCTCACTGTGTATGTCAAGAAAGCCTCATGCACATGCTTGAAATGTTGTTCAGCCTTCTTGAACTCAAGCTGGTCATAGTAATGGTAGATTTTCTGTACACTGAGTATGCTCACCGTGTTCAACCCTCTAAACTGATCTTGATAGGCGATCAAGTATACAAGGTAGGAACACATGTGAAACTGGTGGGCAACTAGAAAACCGGTGATTTGCTCGTGGAGAACGTCGCTGATGAAGGATGCCCAGTCATAATGCTCTCGCCCGGAGATGATTTGACCAATGATATAATACATCCAGGGCTGGAATCTATTTGCATCTGCATGACCTGGGACGTGATTGAGAAGTGTAATCAAAATCGCATACTCCTTGTTCACCACGACCCACATTGCTCAACAACTTGTTCTTTTTCTGTTTTAACCATCTCTCTTCCATCTTACTCTGACACTTGTCCATATCAGCATTGAATGCTTGCTCACACTGGTCCATGGAAATGACTAGACTGTTCGGATGTTGAGGAATACCAAAACATCTCTTGATATCCAGGGGTTTGAGACTGCATATAACTCGTCCATCTACTGACTGTATCTCACGAGTAGCAGAATTGTAATGCTTAACACAAGACATTATGAACTCTATGCAATGAACTGAAATAGGTATAGAAGCGACCTCAAACAACCTGGAATGTTGAATGTTTTGAAGTATCGAATCTTTTATCTTGATTGGATCCAAGATTGCTCCTGGAAGCACCTTATGTAGATTCGTATCAACTATCCCGATGAAGTCATGAGTCAAGAATGACTTGGTCTTGAATTCGAGCTGAGTGTATTGCATTATGAAAAACTCGCCTGTTGACTGTGAACACGGCTATATTCTGACAACTTTTCTGGAAAGCTAAAAATACCTGCTGAGGCTAAAAATAGCCTATTGAAGGGCAATTTTCACGAAAAATTCTAAGATATGGGTTTTGTCTAGAAAATGATTCTAAGACAACCCAAAATGTCAGATTTGTGAAAATTTGACTTCTACTCGACCATGCAGAGGAATTTCAGTTAAGAAAATTAGAGCCTCGAGAATTGATGCTCTGGAGTAAATTTTCTTGAAAAATTCTAGCACATGGGTTTTACTGAGGAAGCTATGCTGAATCGACCTAGATGATTTGTTTTGTCAAAAGTCGCCAATTCTTCAAACATGCGAAAGAAAATAAGACGAGAAGTAGAAGAATTTGAGACAAAAGATTGAGGTTTTAATGCTTTTTCTTCTGCTAAAATTGCCACTCTACCTTGAATTCTACTCATGAATCTGGACTTGTACTTGCAAAAGAATATTTTTGATGTCTTCGAAATTGTCTGCTGATAAAATTCGCCCAGCTCTAAAGGAAATTCGCCTCTGCTAAGCTGGATGAATTAAAATGGACGCCATGCTTGAATAAATAGAGCAAGATCGCACCATAAAAGCATGACTGCAAGATTTAAAACCCTGACTTTGAAAGAAAAGTTCTGATTGGACCCCCTCCAGTTTGAGTAACATTGACTCGGAGTCTCGGAGATAAAATAATATTAAAATATTCATTTCTTTTTAACATACGAATTTGTAATTAAATATTATAAAAGGTGCCAATAATAAATTATTGAAGAAAATCGTCCATTTAAAAGCTTGCATGCAAAAAGTCGAATTTAATATTATTTTTAATAAATTAGCAACAATCTCTGCATACTGATTCCAGGAAGTCAAAATTTAACTCTCTAGGCGTTCATTTTCAAAGGTTATGAGATTTTTCGCTAACTTCCTACTTTATAGCTCACTGAAAGTTATAGTTGCCCCTGTTGAGCCCTGATTTCTGGGTGACTGAGCTGAGATATCTGTCGTGAATCCATCAGAGCAAGGATGAAATGTTTGCTGGGAGCTGCAACTGCTAAAATCAATGTTTGACACCTAAAAAAATTAGGCGCCTTTGATTAAATTGATGCAAGGTTTCCAGATGTAGCCATTTCTCCGTTTTACCATCTGATGCTTCAAACTGACACTACTGGTGATCGATGACCCCCACCAACTGGATGATAGGTTCATTGCGTGATTGGAAGAATTCCGCATCCAACGACTGTATGTAAGGCATTTGAAAGCTGCATTAGGAACCCCAAAAGCAAGGGTGCCCCTAGCCTGTGAAGGCACAATCACTGATTTGACAAAAGTGTAACTTTCATTCGGACGCCATACTTTGACCCCTGACATCGGGAGCTAGGGTGCTCCGATTCGCGAACCGTCAATCTCTTTGCATAGCTAGATCAACTTACAAGAGATGTCTCTGGAGGTGATGAAGCAAGAAAATTTCTTCTAAGACCTCAAAAAGAAGGGCACCTTTTCCAAGGGGATGTGTATTTTCCATTGTCATTTTTCCAGCTGTTTGATTTCTTCAGCATTCTACATTGACCTTTCACGTATGGGCATTTGACAAATCCTGGAGGTTGATGGCTGGACTCGTTGGATAGTTGGGAGAATTCCGCACAAGTCTCGTGAAGACTGTGATTGCAAAAGACCCCATCTGGCAGGCCTAAAGGCTAGGCGCCCTTGGCCTATAGAGGTACAAGTGTGTATTTTTACATTTTTCCACCCTTTGTTTTACGTGCTCAGTAGAACCTTTGTCACGATCACTCAGTATATCGGATCATCTTGCGAATGAAATATTCCCCATTATTTTTTTTCCAAAATTAGACACACAAACCAGCAACAAGTCACTAATTAGCGTTAGCTCCAAATGCAAATCAGCATGGAAAGTAACTCTAACCAAGAATGTTCACCAAGATCCCAATGTGGGTGAGGTGATAGCATATGGTCAGTGGATCATTAGGAATAATCTGAACTGTAATTACAATTCATCTACTAATGCAGGTGTCCACAAGCGGTGGGGATTCTCCACTTATTCAGTGGGTGAGATTATTACAATTATTAAAGGCGGCAAGTCAGCCATTTAAATCAATCAATCAATCCTCACTTGCACTTATTTTTGTGGGGGGAATACAGTCCTCACAACCACTTATTATCGTGGGGGTAAACAACATGAATAAAGATGATTATTAAAAAACTCAACCACTCAATTGTGGGAGTAAAAACAAATATAAATTGCAGCAACTAAACTATCAGCTATTAGTACTACTAACAAGCTTTACAATTAATGAACTAAGCTGCAAATGAGAATGATATGCTTCCAAAAACACTCAATGGTTAGAGTAACACTTCCTCTTAACATTTACAATGCCAAAATGATATAGAAAGAAACTCAGAACAACACTAAAACAATTTCTAACTAATCTGATTAGAAACATGAAATACATAAAATCAGATCAGCAATGTGAGAATTCACCATAATGGACATATCTTGGTCAATTCAGCTCCGAAAGCTCTCATACCATAGCCAAACAACAGCAAAGAGCTAGGCGTCCATACTCCAACAGAGAAATGAGCCAGAAATAGTTGAAAACAGAAGGCACACATCCCAAGGCAGTCACAGGAAGGTACGACCTCCTTGAATAAGTCGACCTTCTCTAGAAAAATCAATACTCAGAAATAAAAACCCAAAATTTGCAGGAAGGGTCGCCCCACACAGAGATACAGCTCAGACAAATACCCAAAATGAATTAAAAATTTGTGACGAAGCTATGAATAGAAAATAGCTTCAGCCATGTCATAACCAACAACTCAAAAACAGGCTATACATCAACAACCTGTTAGAAATATCATAAAATGAAGCTCTATCTGCACCTCTGAATGAAGTACAGTCTCATATCTCTACCTAGGAAGCCATAGTTTCAGGCCTGAAGGATGGATTGAATTTGCTAAGCTTCCCCTTAGCCAGGTTCTGGATTTAGTCCAGCAGCATAACTTTGCTTTCCAAAACATAACATAATCAGCTCTTCAAACAACAACAACATATAAGTTTCAATTGGCAAATGAAACACTTCAAATTCCAAGAAGTCGAATCACTTCAACTTCCAAGAGGGATGCCACCTTTAAGCATTTATTTTTTGAAATAATAAAACATTACTCATCCTCCTTTAGGCGTCTAATTTCACATTGCAATAATAAAGCATTTATTAAATAATTAAATGCTCACATGACCCCTTAATTGTCCCCTCTTTAAAACAACATGAAGTTATCACTCCTAGGTGTGGGGTACAACTGAAAAACATGAAATTGACTAAGTATAAAACTCAATCCATAGAGATAACCAAAACCAAAGCCAAAACTGAAACTGATGGATAGCAAGATGACTTGAGCTGAACTGCTGATGATGCCATTGCCAAATTTAGACTTACTATAAATAGCCAACTGCTATAAATAGTAAATTCACATCAAAACCAACAGAAAGCCAAACTGAACAACTGAACTGCAAAGGATTGAACTGCTGCTAAACAGATACTGTTAAAAGATAGACTTGCTAAAAATAGCGAACTGCTATAAATAGTAAGTCTGCACAACATCCTCTGAACGCCAACTGAGCAGTATCACGACTTACTATAAATAGTAAGTGTTTCCAAATATCATTTGAGCACAAACCGGACAACCATCATGACTTACTATAAATAGTAAGTGCCCGGAAAGGTTGACAGATTCAGATGCATGTCACACCACCCTAGAGGTCTCTGAAAATCCAGAAAAACCCATAAACCTTTTACATGCAAACCCTTGAAAAAGCATTTGAAAGAGGAAACCCTAATTTTCTGCTTTAGCTTAGCCTACGGATTTCCGGAAATAGGCTAAATCCAAATGAAGAGCATAGGGCTAAAATGGGGACATTACAGCGAACTGGTGCGTTGCGGAGCTGAACTGAATTAGAAAAGATCCCTTGGAAACAGATTTTGCATATTCATCCGAGGGGTCAAATTCAAGGGCATCCCTGGGCTACAGGGGCGCAAAAACTGAAATTTGATAGTCCTCTGTGACATGCAACCTCCTCGTACCTTCAGCTTTTGACTTCAATTGCCGGAGTTCCGTACTTTGGATGACTTTGCTTGATAGCTCGTCGAAAAGCTGGACTAATTTTGAAGAGATTGAACATATCTGCAAGCACATGCAACTAAATCCGAGCCTTCAAAAAGAAGGGCGCCCCTGGGCTATAGGGGCGCAGATCTACCTTTTGCAAAATGTCTTCATTTGTTTCTGTCTCCGTAAACATTGTTTTGGCCACTGAATTGACCTTGTGGGAGTATAATTTTGTCGTGAAGCACTTCTCCATCATAACATGTCCTGCTTTGCGTCTTAGGTTTAGGTTCTGACCTCCAGGTACTGACCAACTGCTGCTGATGACTAACATTACACTGACCAAAGTCCATACTTGACTTGCCCAAAAACTGTATTTTGACATCATTTTAACAAGGTTTAGACTCTTTTAAGCAAAATGCCTTAATGAAGGAAAAAAAAGAAAAAAATGGTTTGGGTACAAAAAGGATCGAACCTTTCCACCTTGCAAGCTTCCTTTGAACCCTTTCAAGAATAGTATTCCAGAAATTGGGAGTGACTTCCCTAACAATGAGAGGGAGACCCAGATACACTAAAGGAAATGAGGCACTCACACAGCCCAAAAAAACAGTCACACGATCTTGCAGACCAGGAGTGCAGTTAAAGAAATATATCATACTCTTATTATAATTAATGCATTGACCTGAACAAGCTGCATAAAGATTGAGGCAACTTTTCCATTTCCTAGCTTCCACAACCGAACGTTTCCCAAATAACATAGGGTCGTCCATAAATTGTTGAATGACAGTAGGGTCAAGAGTAGTGGCTAGCTTGACACCCTTAATGGAGCCCTCCGACAACATACGAGCAACATTCCTACTCAGCACATTAGCAACCATTATGAACAAATATGGGAAAGGGGGTCCCCCTGTCTAATACCTCTCCTAGCCGCAAAGAAACCATGGGGCACTCCATTGACCAGAATAGAATACTTCCCATGGTTATTTATTCTAAACTGATATTGATCACTCTTTGATTGATGGTGAACTTATATGAGTTGCTTGTGAAGTTGTGTGACATTATCCTTGCTGCTATGGATGGGACATGATGTAAAGGGTAGTGCACAAGTTGGGGAGGGTCTTTTGAGTTGTGCGACATAGTTTTTGGTAGTGCACATGTGGAACATGTAGCAAGGAGCTATGTACAAGTGTGTAACATGGTTATTGGTATTGCGTGGATTGTGCACAAAGTGAGAGGCTGTGCTTGGAGTTGTGTGCTATTATGTAGGTGATAGAGGCTAGCATGTGGGCTTGTGTATGAGCACACAAATTAATTGCCCCTTCTTGAAAGACAATCATCTTGATTGTGTTGAAGGATGTTGTGCAATCTATTGTGGATGTTGTGCTACATGTTTTAATTGTGGGCTCACTTCAAGAATTTGATTTCTCTTACTACCCATTAGTATGGTGTTGCCTCAAGGATTGGATATATAAACACCCTGGAGATGATTGAAGTAGGGTTGCCCAAGTGTTATTTCATTGGAATCAATTGGCACAGTGCCACACACTAGCTTCTCATGAAAAGAATGAATAACATATTAGAAGTGGCATTGATGCATGACATGTATACCTTTGGTGCTACAAAACTAATTGGTGTAGGGGCACCTTTGAGAAAATTTTGTCAATCAAAGTTGTTGATGAGTAGGCTTTAGGGTGTTGAGTCATTTTGTCTTTAAATAAGGTCACAAGACCATTTTATATTGTAAGGAGTCCTATTAGATGGTTATTAGGTGTTTAGAAGGTCTAAGTTGAAAATATTGCTAAATAATGCAAAGTTGTCATTTTGTGCAAAAAGATGTAAACTTGCAAAAGAAGTTGTAAAAGGCAGATTTTTGGGAGACCAATGGTCAGATCATTCAAAAGTTAGTTTTAGGCTTTGTGTCAGTTAGTTTTGGAGGGAAAAAGCATATATATGATGGAAAGCATCGATGTAAGGCTTGCTTGAAGATTGGAAGGAAGAAAATCAATTAAAATCTCTGCTTTTTCTTTTATTTCTGTGTTTTCTCTTTATTACCAGCCAGTGTACGGTCTGTACAGTTGATTCTTGTTCTAAAAGTTTTCAAAACTTGTTGAATATATGTGTTAGCCATTATCAAGAGGTGGTTTGATAGAATTCTATTGAAGTTTGTGGTTTTTATAATCAAATTTCTGAGAACGGTTGTATATACCTTGTTTTTAGGGTTTTGTTGTTTTTGTTAGTGTTGTAGCGGCGGGAGATATTTTCTCCTATTTATATCTTGCTCAAGGTAGGTCGGCCTTCATCTTTTTTAAGTAAAATATCTTTGTTCTAGGTCGACCCTATAGAGAAGGCCGCCTCGTTTGGTATTTATAGAGGATGGAGTCCTCTCATTTTATCATCAATTCATTAACTCCAATTCAAATATCTTCAGCAGTAGTTCGCCTCCTAGCAACAACAGATCCGATTTGTGTAAGAAGTGATATCATCTAGAGCATTTAAGGTTCGCTTCAAGGAGAAGTGATATTTCTCATTGTATGTGGCTCGGCCTATTCTAGGGCCTGATGTTGTATGCAGTTTTTGCACTTATTATTCTGATATATAAGAGAATATTCTTTGATGGGTTTTTCTCCCTCGAGTAGGAGGGTTTTCCCAAGTTAAATTGCTGTGTTCATTTGTCTTATGTGTTGCATTTTCTGCTTGTTGACATTTTTGATCCTAAAACTAACATGGTATCAGAGTGGGTTTAGAAAAGATCTGATCAGATTTGTCTAAGCATTTTTCATTAAATATCATTCCATCGATAGCGGATTTGGAGCATACCTTAGAAGCAGATCTAAGGTGTTTTTAAGAGCAGTCTTGAAGGCGATTTTTTGAAGACCTAAAGGGCGATTTCTAGCAGATTTAAGAGCAGACCTTAAGGCAAATTTTTGCAGACCTAAAAGGTGAATTGTGGTAGACTTAAGTGCAGATCTTCAAGGGCGAGTTGTTGCAGATTTAAAGATTATGCTTCATTGGTCTGATGTTGCGAAGCTAGATAGTGGACGACAAGGTTTGAAGAATGAGTCTTAATATTGGGTGATGGAATGTTGATGTCTTAGGGCGATTTGTGCATCATAACTAGACACCATTATTATACTAAGCAGGTTGAGGATTGTTTTGACAATTTTTTTGGGGTTTATTGCCAGTCGACTCTTTTCTGCTGGTAAGTGTTAAGATTTGCAGGTCGATTAACACTTTGCTGATCAATAAGGATGGCTTGAGCATTGGTCGGATGAAGGGAACGTTGTTGTGGAATTCAGACTTGTCTGGGTGGATTAATATTATTGATGTTGGGCATTGAAGTATCAACTATGTCATAAGATTAATTTCTATGCTGTTGGGCAGCAAGATTGCATTACAAGGGGCCACCATTGGATGGGTTTTAGGTAACAGATGGGAACTTTACTGGTCGCTGTCCCTACTGAGTGTGGCGTGGGGTTGGTAAGCATCAACAGTAGTTTGTGATATGCCTAGATGTCACCGCTACAATAGCTCGAAAACTAAGTTGAGCTAATTATCTTTGTAATCTGTAGTGCAGTGATTAGCATTTTCAAGAGCAGAAATTGAGTAAAGACGAAAGGAAGATATATCAGAATCGTCAAAGATAAGTTCTATTATTTCTTCAATTGTTCTATCTAATAATATTTGCTACATGCTTCATTTGTATCAGGGGTAGTTTGATTCCATGAACTATTATTAATCTCTCTAAGATGCAGGATGGATTGAGGAGCAAAAGGATGATGGATTAATTATCCGAGATTGCATAAGGAATTCAAAGGGAGGAAAAGCTTGAGGCATCCTGTGAGGAAGTCATGCCGGCTGGAGAAATGAAAAACATGGAGACATAGCTTGCAACCATGGGACTGAGTTGGTGGTGCATAACTCTCATGATTCTTCATTGGAGACATCTCTCGAGGGCACAAGGTTGGGTTAGCCTTGGATGGAGAATTTGCATCAGCAAAGAAGATTGAGATAGATGAAGACACTAAACAACGGAGAACCTATATAGATTGTCATTGCGATCAACTACTTCAAAGAGGAGGAAATGACATTTAGAGGGAGTTAAATTCTGAGAATTCTAGACAAGTTGAGATCATGACCAGGAAGAGGATTAAGGCTCTAAAGATCAGTCAATGGAGGCAGGGATCAAGAGGGAGTTCAATGTTCAGCAAAATGAAGTCCTATGTCTCGAGGAATTAGAGTAATTCATTGAGAAGAAGTGAAGGTGTTAG
Source organism: Sequoia sempervirens (assembly GCA_007258455.2). Lineage (NCBI taxonomy): Eukaryota > Viridiplantae > Streptophyta > Pinopsida > Cupressales > Cupressaceae > Sequoia > Sequoia sempervirens. The sequence continues at coordinate 54,678 of VDFB02265700.1, forward strand.
CTAAGTGGGTTGCAGTGTTGCAAGGCCAAGTGCTAAGTCTTTGGAAGACCTCTTCAGTTGCAGAGAACAAAATTACACAAGACAGTCAATCTGGATTTGACATTGGTAGCTCCGCAAAACTATTCAGAATAGGGTGATCTGGGATGAGGTCGAGGAGGATAGTGAAATATTCCGAGCCAAATCTTTTCGTTTTTTCAATTGCAAGTTTACAAACAAACGCACCCGTTAAGGTTAGATCTAAACCAAAACGATGCTTAAGCAACTCTAACTAGAATGTACACCAGGATCCCGATGTGGGCAAGGTATGAGCATTGGTTAGAGGATCTGAATTGAAATGCTTATGCAAAAACTCTAACCAAGAATGTGCCCGCGAAGGACGATCATATGGTCAGAGGATCCCTATCACTAATAAGCTGAAATAACTCGACGTCAAGAATGTGCTTTCCAAACCGAGATGGAATGGGAGCTACCATATGACGGAGATGCTAAGAATTACAATGCGGTTAAGGGAAATAAGCTAGAATGCGGAAAGTAACTCGACACCCAGAATGTGCTTTCTAACCCAGAATGGGAAAGGAGCTACCATAGGGCGGAGATGTAAGATATTACAAGGCAATTACAGAATGTAAAGATGAGCATTACAAATCAGATAATTAAGCAAGATTAAAAACTGCTGCCAGTACTACTGTCAGCTTACAATATGATAGAGAATTCGCCTGCCAAGAGCATAGAGTTAGAACAATTCAACGAGCATTTAGATATAGAATTCTCCTTGCTTAATGGAAATACCAAACTGATTTCTTCTCTCAAAAACCAGATTTAAGATTCTGATCAAATCAGATCTGCACCTTTAAATGCAAAACCAGCAACCCTAAAATCCACTAAAATGCTCACAACTCACTCAATACTTGTCAGAATGACATGAGACTTGATGCAAACGAATGCTAGGATGATGACAATGAAGACTAGACAAAGAAACAGCTGACAAATTGAAGTATTTTTTTTTCTAAACACTTGCCAGGCGGAACAGAATGGTACAGCCTCTAGAAATGTTCTACCAACAAGATAAAATCAGATTCTTCATTATAAATCACCAAAATTTGCACAAATGGGCGCCTAGGGCATAGAAATGGTTCTAGCCAATACCCAGAACGAATATATTTTTATTTTTTGACTTATGAGCAAATACAACATGCAGCTATACTAAATCAGCAACTCCAGAACTTCATTAACATGCTAGAAATTGAACTACAAATGCAAAATAACTACTACAATGCAAAAAACTCACTACAAAATCCACTCAACTACAAACTAACTCTCCACTAGTTGCTATCTTTCAAGCAAGAAGTCGAGCCAAGGCTAGGAGGCATTCATTCCTCGAAGCAATCCCAATACCATTTCGGCAGCATAACATTACTCAAGTCATAAGATAAACAAAATGAGGACCCCGAGCTCCAATTTATAACTTTAGAAGAGCTTTCTAGAAACCTCCAAGAAGGGCGCCACCTCAAAGATTCTTTTAGGTCATTGACTTGTCTTTTGTCTTCACCCTCAGGATGGCGTACTTGCTTAAGAAGATAAATTTCACTTTTTAAATAAAATATTTGGCTCACCCAAAGTTGGCGTCCAAACTCCTTGAGCAATATTTGGCTTTAGAAATATTAAAATATTTCCTCCATGTGAAAATACCCTTCAATGTCCCCCTTTTAAAGACAATATTAATTCATGATGCTAGAACAAGGAATTATAATGTTAAATTATAACATTATAATATAAAATATCTTATATCACCATGGAAATGCATCAGAAGCCAAATTCAACCATACCGTCTGAACAGACTGCCAAAGTGGAGCCAACTGATTAGGAGTCAACAAGTCAACTGCTAAAAATAGAATTTACTAAAAATAGTAAATTCATGTAATTGCTCAGAATGCCGAACTGAAACCACCAACGCGAAGCTCTCAGAAAACCCAGAAGGAATCCGCAATCCAAGTTCAACAATTTCAAAAGAAAACTCCGCAAAAAGACGAAAACATCCTCCAAGAAGTTTGGAAACCCTGATTCGAGCTTCTGCTTAGCCTACGAGTTTCCAGAAATAGGCTAAATCCAAATGAAGAGTGTAGGGCTAAATTGGGGACATTACAGATAGTCCTGGACTCTCACAAATCAGTAATGTCGAGGTGTGCTTTGGAAACCGTTTCTCTAAGGCAAGCATTGTAGGCAATCCTGGACGAGGAGGTCAGGAGGTTGATGCAAGTACTTGGAGCTTCAGAGGGAGTCACATCATCATGAAGATTTGTTGTAATGTATATTTCTCTGAGATGGAGAAATATGAGGTGAAAGCCCTTGTAGTGTATATTTCTCTGAGACGGAGAAATATGAGGTGAAAGTCCTTGTAGTGTATATTTCTCTGAGACAGAGAAATATGAGGTGCAAGCCCTTGTTCATCTCTGAGATTGAGATGAGACATCATGTTGAGAGACTCCATGATGAGTATATCTTGTACATCTCTGAGACTGAGATGAGACGTCATGTTGAGAGACTCCATGACGAGGATATCTTGTACATCTTTGAGACTGAGATGTGTTTTCCACACATGGGAGTAGCCATTGTGGACGTCATGTTGAGAGACTCCATGATGACACCACGTTGAGAGACTCTGTGATGAACCCTTGTACATCTTTGAGACTGAGATGTGTTTCCTTCCACACATGGGAGTAGCCATTGTGGACATCATGTTGAGAGACTCTATGACGACATCACGTTGAGAGACTCCGTGATGAACCCTTGTACATTTCTGAGACTGAGATGTGTTTTCCACAGATGGGTGTAGCCATTGTGGACATCATGTTGAGAGACTCCATGATGAACTCTTGTACATCTCTGAGACTAAGATGTGGTTTTCCACAAATGGGTGTAGCCATTGTGGGCGTCATGTTGAGAGACTCCATGACGAGGATATCTGGAAAATACCTCCCTAGCTAAGAGGGAGTGTTAGTGTTGTAACAACGGGAGATATTTTCTCCTAATTATATCTTGCTCAAGGCAGGTTGGCCTTCATCTTTTATAAATAAAATATATTTGTTCTAGGTCGGCCCTAGAGAGAAGGCCGCCACGTTTGGTATTTATAGAGGATGGACTCCTCTCATTTTATCATCAATTCATTAACTCCAACTCAAATATCTTCAGCAGCAATTCGCCTCCTAGTAGCAACAAATCCGATTTGTGTAAGAAGTTATATCATCTAGAGCATTTAAGGTTCACTTCAAGGAGAAGTGCTATTTCTCATTGTATGTGGCTCGGCCTATTCTAGGGCTTGATGATGTATGCAGTTTCTGCACTTATTATTCTGATATATAAGAGAATATTCTTTGCTAGGTTTTTCTCCCTCGAGTAGGAGGGTTTTCCCAGGTTAAACTGCTGTGTTCATTTGTCTTATGTGTTGCATTATTTATTGCTTACATTTCTGATCTAAAACTAACAATTTTAAATATGGAAATTGTCCCATTCCACCTGCTGTGAACATTGTATCTCGGTGGAATGGGTAGTTTACAGTAGGAGAAGGTGTTTAGATGGTTTTTGTGTGCAGGGGTGGTCAAATGAAGCATTGGGCATGATGCCCTAGAAGAGAAAAAGAGTATTTTCTTGTGAATTACTGAGGTTTGAGTTAGGGAATCCTTGAATTTTGTTGGGGCAGCAATATATGTTGATTGTTTGAGCATTGGCAGGCATAATAGGACCTGTTTGTAGTGGTGGTAAGGTTATTGGAGGCTTGGAGTCAGTTTTCCAATACAACCCTAGGGAAATTGCTTGAAAAGAGGGTTTCAGAGTTTGGTGTATTGGAGACCGGTTCTCCTAATAAAAAATGTGAAATCTTAGGTTTTGTTACCTGTGGAATGCTGCCCAAGTGAATTCAGAGGTTAGAGAGAAGTTTTGAGACAAGTCTATTTGTAAAATAGACCTAATTTGAGGTCTAGGTCAGCGTAGGTGGCCTGTTTTGGTGAAGTTGTTCAAAAGAAGCCTATTAAGACTTTGTGATATGTTGTTGTGTGCTCTGATGGGTCTTTGAAAAGGTATTGGTCCTGATCTGAGAGGACCTTCTCTAAAAGATATACCCGATTTACCCAAGTTGGACTACTACAAGGAATTGTGAAGATTTGGAGTGTTAAGGAGAAGTTGAGATTTTGTGACTTGGAAAGTTGTTGAATTTGATTGAAATTGTGTTGTTTGGTGTGTGGATTTCCCCTGATTGACACCACTAATCCATCCCAAACTATATGGTTGTGAATGAGGCATGCTTGGAAAATTTAGACACACAATAGTGGCCTTGCAAATGAGGTTCTTGTTAGAAATTACAAGTAGGAAATAGAGGGATGAATTACTAGTTATATGCAGATTTGATTTAAACATGAACAAAACATAACAGAGAACTGAAACAATTCATAGAAAATAACAGAGGTGAGACAAGAAGAGTTTTAACGTGGTTCACCCTATGCTTGGGCTACGTCCACAAAACAATAGTCCCTTTATTAACAATTTCCAGCGAAATACATAATACAGTAACCTGCAGCAATAGTTGCAATGTACAACAATCGATTCAAACGATTTCCACTACTCTGTTTTCCCACGCTTAGTGCTACGTGCACCCAATGCAAAGCTTGCATTATTACTGTCACTTTCATGCGACTTTCCAATCTGTCTTCCGCATGTTTTGTTTACTGCAAGTATCATATGCCGCGACTATTCAATTCTCGCATGACTCTTCAAATTCAAACCGCAGCAACAAGACAAAAAATTGTTCATTTTCGGGAAGTTATACAACTGTTTTTAACAGAATTTCAAATATAATTCTGCAGCGAATTTCCTTTAACAATGCGCTGGGTAAAGAGGGCAAAATGTGAACACCAAGTCTTATCAGGATCCACATATCAAAAGTTCTTCGTGCAATTGCTATAAACCAAAATAACCAATGGTTGATCTTGCATCCACATTTGTGAATGTAATAGATGCTTTGCTTGACATCTAGCATGAATGCTGTGGCTATTGCACAGAGACAAGCAACTTTGAGGTCCATGTTCTCCACTTTTGGCTCATGGAGAAGCCTCTAGTTCTCATGTAAATAAATTCTTCTATGCATGTTGGAGCAGTTACTAGATTTGTGTTTGATGCACCATTTACCTATCTTGGATGGTTTGTTCTTGTCCAAAGTAGGTGTTTTCTTTTTTGTGGGTGATTTGTCACATTTGTCCTTTAGTCTTGAGTCTTCCTTAACTATAGTTGTGTAGCAATAGGTTTCTCCCATTGTCTTGACCTTCACCAACTTTAGTTTGGATTGAACGAGTGGGCACAAACCACTAAGATACTTGAGGACTCTATGTTGCTCTAACTCAAATGTGCCCAACTTTACATAGAGGTCATGGGAAGCATTGTTGTAGGTGTAGACTTATTAGTTATGTCCTTTCTACACTTGTGTCATGAACCCTTATTAAGGCGTTGCTTAAATTAAAAATTTAAGTATCATGTTAAAAGATGATGAAGTTGTTTCTATAAAGTGTTAGTTCATAAGATAGAAGTCATTATATAATATTATTATGTGAATATTTTAAAATATAATATATACATGTTATTATACTTATAAATAACAAATATGAAATATAAGTATTCATGCTAATATTAATAATTTAAGCATTAGTATAGTATATAATTATATTATATAAATTTAATGTTAAACCGGGTTACAAATAACAAAATAAAATAAATGAAATATATTGAATATATTTCTATTCTAATATATATAAAGATCAAATAGTGCGTAATTAATAATGTTATCAATGCATAAGAAAATCGATAAAAAGAAAGGCAATATTACTTAACATAGTTAGTTAAGGTTGAAACGCCATGAGTCAAGACAGTGACAGGTTGCCTCCCGGGAAAAGTCGCAGCCCAGAACGAAAGGGGATCAAGAACTATTTAATCGTCTGAATATTTCAAAGGAACCAAGAGACTCCATGCTGTCCTCAAGAAGTCAAGTATCGAATGAAGAACTATATAACATAGGAAACAACTAGTGCCGGTCGCTGGCTGAGGAATAGACAACACAGGCGATGGGTGTAGAACAGAGAATGGACTAACCCTCAGGACAAAATGATAGAAGAGAGAGCAAATAGAATCGAACACTAATCATTGTTTGTAGAAGCATTAAGCACTCACATACTTAACGGGCTCGATGCACCTTATAAACCGCATCCACGTATGGAGAATATACGGGTAAGGAAAGAATATACTTCTACTGAATATATTCTATCGCTGGAATCATTTTGAAGGAAGACACGGGTGATAATAATATATCTCCACATATATCTATATATGTATATTGCTATATGGAGGGTTGCACTCAAACTATATAAAGAAGAGGAAATATAGAGAGAGGGAGATGTTTCGTATCTCTAGAATATAGGAGTATTCTAAAGGAGATATGCAGAAGGTAAGAAAGGAGAATGCACATTTCTGAGGAGAGATATACATTGGAGCATAACAAGAAGAAAGACAGAAAATACAGAATTAAGAAAGGGTATAGAACCGCCTCTTGCCAGGTACGAACCCCATGATAGTGTGGAGTAATATTATAATGTGTGGTTAAGAGATAGACTAGTATGCAGATCATGGTTAGTATGATAATTATCTTTGTTTATAGTAAATCAAACATGTATATTATATTACTATGGGTAAGATATGCATGGATCCATCTACTTGAAGTTCATAATTGAACCATATAGCTAGAATTGGCTCTAGGTATAAGTACAGACCTAAAATCTACCCGTGATAATAATGATCAATTATATAACAACAAGAATGCCATATGTCGATATTATGCCCTCTAAGATGATAGAGTAGAACACCTTCTGTGGGTTCTCGATAGATGTCTAATTACCTACCCTAGTGTACTATAGAAGAATTAGGCATAGGAGTGATAAGAAGAAATGAATAAGTCTTTGACGAGAATGAAATGTTAATATCTATTGCCTTATTATCTGAATTTATTGACCTCTAACGTTTCAAATGTCCCTTTGAGAAATATTTGGAAAGCAAGATTCGGGTTTATGTGTTCCCGTCAAAAGGGGACATTACAACTTGTTGCCATTGAACTTAGCAGTTGTTATAAACATCTTTAGGATAGTATTCATCCTTGAAGGCTTCCAAGAAGTTTTCCTAGGTAGGCTTAGATCTTCATTCTATTTGGTCTTCCTCTCATCTAGCATGGGGTTGCCAACACTTCTTGATGGGGCAAGAGACTTTCATAAGTGTACTCTTGATCTTTTCTTCAACAGAAAAATCATTCATAGAGAAATATGACTTGAATTGGTCTAACTAATTATGTGCTAAATTTGCATCTATTTACCCACAAACACAAGAATGTCTAAATTCACTTGGAATCTTTGGGGGACTCAACCACCGAAAGCTTTACTTGATAATTGCGCCAAAAGAACCACCCATTCAAGGACGTCAACAAATAAGTTGAACAAAATTTTTTGTTGTTCTTGAAGAGCTTTTACAATTTCATCTTTGATCATCTTATGGATTGCATCTTGCTCTTTAGCCTTTTGAACTTGTTTGAAACTACTTGGAAACTAATTTGATGGATCTTGTGGTTAGATGTTGAGTTTCAGATACTTTGATCTCATTCAATAGGACATGCAAGATTAATCACTTTGATACCATTGATCCAAATCCCAAGTGATCTAGGGTACAACACTCTGGATGAGGACCTAAATGTGTTGTGAGTGTGCAAAAGTAATGTGGAGATAGAAGGTCTAAATATAAGAGAATATGAGAATTGGAACAAATCATTTTATTATTTTGTGCTTTCTATACATGGCACACTCTTGAAGGAGATGTGTGGCTATGTCTTTACTCATGTCTACTAATGTTTACCTATTTGTTTATGCTATAGACATACATTTATAGCTTACATGATTGTGAAGACAAAGACCATTATGGAAGTTGAACAGTGAACCAATTGGGCTTCCATGTGGGATGCTTCCTATTTTGATGGTTAGGATTTTTGGTTGTGCTGTATTGATAAGTGGCATATCATGTAATGACTCCAAAAGGTGCGCTAGATTGATGCAGTCTTTTGTGACTATGTGGCATTCTACCTTGATTTTTGAATTGCATGCTTTGTGTGCGCTAATGTGCACAAGTGTAGATGTGGTGTGGAACTTAGGTAGAGTTGCTTGTGAAGTTGCATGAGATGGCATAGATGGCACATGTTGCATAAGGCTATGCATAAGCTAAGGAATGTATTTTGAGTTGTGCAACATGGTTCCTAGGGTTGCCCAAAAGGCACATGGAACAACGAGTTGCATGCAAGTGCATGGCATGGTTTCTAGCATGGTGTGGGTTGCACATGAAGGAAGGAGTTGCATGCTGAGTTGTGTACTATCATGTAGGCGACTAAGGCTAGTGTATGGGCTTGTGTAGGAGTGCATAGATCACCTTGACCATTGATGGCCTATAGAGGACTTTGAAATAATTTAAATTTAAAGACAATAAAAATTCAACTAGGATCTAAAATCTTAGGTGGGGGAAATGGAGTTTCCAAACCTCTATTTTCTTTTCTAGGATCATGCATTGTTTGCTTGTTGTCTAGAAACAATCTCCCAATGTTATATGAATTTAGAAGGTTCACCCTCTATGTTGCTCCGTGATTTCTTTTATCATTACATTAAAACTATTGCTCTACATGTGGGGATACTGCTGTACTTGTAATGCTTCTCCTGTGGGGATACTGCACTCCATCTACATCTTAACTTGCAGGGATATTGCGCTCCTACTTCTCTCCTCCTTTGCACATCTCCCTCCTTCTCTTGCTTCACCTATGGGGATGCTGCTCCACTCCAACTCATTCACTTGAGCTCCTATTTCATCTCCAGCTTCTCTTGTGGGGATACCATTACATCTCCCGCTTCACCTGTGGGGATACTGCTCCAGCATGCCCACCACCGGCACTAAGATGCCCCTTGGGGGGATTTGAACCTTGGTCTTCAACATGAGAACATTGTGGCCTTGCCATTTAACCACAATCCCTTTGATGACAACTCATAATTTTATATGCACTCATTTCAGTAGGAATGGACAATAAATTCTCCGCTAAAGAAGATGTTCATCCAGGTTTTATGTAATTGTAATATTTAATTCTATTTGAGTCTTGCTAGCTCTGGTTTTTGACACACATCTTATAAAATGATATGTCTTGTTTTCATTGTTCATGAAAGAAATTATAAGTTATATGATCATAGTGGAAGGAGAAAGCTTTGGAGAAGGATGGCATAGATTCAGAGGAAGATATCTGTTAAAGGAAGAACTAAAGTGAATTCATTTACTGCACTTATGATACAATATATTGCATTTATTTAAAAAGTCAGCAGTGCAATGGTTGCACATTGGGAAGAGTACTTTGTAATTATATGTTCCCTGTTTTCCTTCTAATGATGGAGTATAAGGTTGACTTCTCATGTATATTTGCAGTGCTGGCTTCCTCTTCAGGATTGTATGTGCTCAAAACTTGTCCAGCATTCCATTTGGCAAGGAATTCGTTTCTGGTTATACATGCACCCCAAGGTATCTTCTGTATGACTGCTTCTGCCATTTTTTAAGACATGAGAAGAATGGGTTCTAGTTAATTTTCTTAAAATTCGTTCTTGATTTTTGACATTCATGGTCCATTGGAAAAGGATTTCTTGAGAAAGAATAATACTGGAAAGCTTTTGTGGCAAGTATATGGGAAGAAAGCAGCTCGCCTATGCATATTTGGTATACAGGAGCATGAAGAAGCTATGTGGAATACCTTCAAAATAGCAGGTTTGAAGTGATTCATTAAGATGCATTAAGTTAGAACTGGGATAAATCTGGTTTGTTAGCAAAAGTTGAATTTTCTCTAGCTGTCGTTTAATTAAGATATTCCTTATTTCACAGTTGCTTGAATTTTTTGTTCCACCTAGTATTATGACCAGGTAGTCACATTTTTATGTACTTTCTAAAAATGTCCACATTAAAAGAGACGAAGTTGTCATATTTCAATAGAGTCTTATTGAAGAAATTGGGTGCATGTTGACGTGATGTGTTAGTTCAAAGTTTTGCACGTTACCTCATTGTAAATAGTCAACAATATTCAGGGAGTGAACTTGATCAGCTACTTTGAAAGATTGAGGTTATCTTTTGGTTTTACTTGGGCCCTCTCTACAGTCCTTTAATGTCCATTCATTTGCTTATGCATTTCCTTTAATGATTCAATGTGAAATTTTAATTTCTCTGAAGTTCTGAAGGTTTAGTGTATTCAGTATAAAAGGTCTGAATCTGTACTTTTGCGTTAAATGAGTTTTAGTTGTGCTTTAGTGCATGCTATTGTTCTAAGCAAATTCTACTAAAATGTAAGCTTACTTCCCAAAGAGTTTGTATGGTTGCAAAATGACACCTTCACATATCTACTGTATTTTAATTTTCTTTGATTGTGCACAATGTTAGATAACAGAGTTTAACTGGCTTCCTGGAAATTCAAAAATATCTTCCAAAGATTTCCTTTAAACATTCTCTTTCATACACTATCTTTCTTGATAATCTGTATTTAGAAAAATATTTTGACATTGACTATTATTGGTACTATGTTTGAAGCTTTACGAACAACAATTTTAACCTTGTTTGTTAGTCCATACATTACTCCCATAAGTTGATCTTTATGTTTGGGAGTTCAATATAGGTGAGTAAGGAGATATCTAGGGATATTCTTTTCCCCATGCTATTAGGCATTGGGAAACATGTCAGATTTTGTTCCACAGGTACTCTTTCAACTTTGTTATGTTGACATTTGTCTTAAGTATTTTATATTTACTGACGTCTTTCCTCATATTTTTCAAGTGTACATACTTAAATTTGCATCTGACTTGATAATAGTTTTCAGGGGGGTTTTATTTGATTTGCAAATTGCAGGGCTGTCTACAATAAAGTACAGGCTGACTTCTAAACAGGATAACTCCTTAATTTGACATGCAAACTTTAATATGTGTAGATCAGGCTGACTTGAATTTTTTGACATGCCGACTTCACCAAGGAAAACAACTTGTATGTCAAAGGGTATGAAAAAAAAAACGGTTTGAAGGCCACATTTTTGCAGACTGACCCATTTTCACAACCATTTGTAACTAATTCCTTCATCTTCCTCCTCTAGCCTGTGCTCTGATATTACTTGTTACACCTACAAGATCAATGAGGAAGAAGAAGAATGAAGATGAAAACAAACACGGAGAGAACATATGCAGCAATACCATCTTTGTTAATCAAATTCAAATCAACAATCAATGTGCATATAAAGTACAAGGTGGTTAAAACATCCTTTCAACCACCAAATGACCTTCCACTAACCAATGTCATTAGGGCGTGATTAATTATAACTAAGGAAATGCAAGCATAAGGATGAGCATAGTTATATGATATATTTGAGCATATCCAACACCTCACAAGGAGTTTTTTGGCAAAGGGGGTCAATAGTTATTGATTTGCACAAACATTGCCATATCAATAGAAAAAATATCAAGGTTGTAAAGGAATCTTAATGCTACACAGCAACTGTTAAAATGGTTACATGTAATCTTTTAAAAAATGTATTCATGATTTGACCACACTGTAATGGTGATTTAAAAACGGGTCCTAGTATTATTATTGAATATTAAGGAAAGGAAGCCCCTAAGATGAAACTAAATTAAAGTTTTCTTCCATATGCAGAAATACTTGGTAGCATAAATCAGTTCACCATAATGATTTCTAACATCTGTGGTGACAAAAATAAAAGGATGGAAGATGTATATAAATATTCAACTCAAATTACAAGATGCATTGAAGTTAAACAATGATGGTTGAAAACATAGTTAGTGATTAGTTGCATAGTCATGTAGACTAACAAACAAATAGAAATTTCTTTTTGGATATTCTTTCTTTGAATTTGATTCCTCATACAGTAGAATTAAATTATCTATTGTCACTTTTTGGATATTACAGTTCTCATGGAACCTTTGACGATTTTCTCAGATACTACAATTTCATAAAATTTACCCTTAAATTTTAATGACTCACCATGAGCCTTTATATAACGACTATAGCTTTGTCTACTGGACATCTCCTAGTCCTCTTTTAGTTGAATATAAATCCACATATGTTGTTTTAAGCTTTCATATTTGTTGTATGTGTGCTCCTTGTAATGGACCTTGTCACTGTATTACAAATTTACAAATATTAAAGAAAGGTTTGCCTCATATATTTTAATCTTACCTACTTAAAAGTGACAATTTCATTTGATTCCAACTTTTTAATAATTGAGACAATTTTTTTAATTGGGAAAAAGCTAATTCTCTAAAAGGTTTTTTCCTTTTTGGTTTCTTTTGATATATCTTGCTTGATAGAGTTGTATTTGACTCTCATCAATTAATTAGACCTCTCTTAACATTTTGAAGAATTTGTGAGGATGAACTTAAGTGGGGTATATTGAATCTCTTTTGTAGGAAGAGACAGGGTTTGGTGCTTGTATCCAGAGGGGAAGACCGATGTGTGTTGTTTTGATGAGTTGAAAGTTCCAGAGTGCATAGCTAGTTCAAACTCTAATGATATTATGGTATGTTTATACATTTACAAAATTGAAAACTATTGGGATTCAATTTTTTTGAAATAAATACAAAGAGTAGTTACCTACCTCTATTGATGTTAACTGTACTGTAATTTTGAGTATATGATGATATTTGCATGAAATACAAATAAATCAGGTTAATTATTATTAATCTATGTGAATGGCCAAAAATGGGCTATTTGACTACAGAAAGATACTACATATTAAATAAAAGAGGAACCTATGTGATGCCATGTCCAATACAAATTTGATAGCAAATAAAACAAAATTGAAGGGCAGACGAGATAAGCAATGAATGCTGGAGAGTCGGAGACTACCATCATTTGATAGGATAATGGCACCATGGTAGAAGCTGCCAAGTGCAAGGTATGTCCTTAGATCCTTATATAGTCTGTGGAATTCATCTGCTCTAATGTACTACCTTACCAATTGAGATTGACAAGTTTGTAGTCAGTTCTGAGTGTTTTGTTTTTTCATATAGTAAGGGTTCTGTAGGGGCCCTTCCCCAAGCAGATAAAATTCACAAGAATATTACAAGCAAAATCACTAGCTAATGAACTCAGCTGCAAAACACCTAAAGTCCGGGAAAACATCCTAAATAGGGAAACTATACAACTTGCCACCTAAAACAAAATAGAGCTAATTAAACATACAAAAAACATTGCATAAAAGAAGGGGTTGAGCCCACCTTGGAGATTGTCCATGAGATATCCCTACTAAATCTAACCCCAAAAACTCAATTTTTAGAGTGTTGACATTTCATCAAACAATTGTTGTGCAAACTCATGAATTTTGATTTTCTGACTGTTGTTCTGATTTTCTGAGTTTTGTTTGATTGCTTTTGATGTTTGGTTGAGTGTTTTCAATGCCAATAACATAAAGGAAATGCATAGAACTGATATATAAATGATTACACAACATAAATTGATAAACCCACTTCCATTTATGCCATTAAATTAAAGATATAAGGTCTGATTAAAATGATAGTTATGTCTGATATGAAAATTATCAAACAGTAACAGCTCCATTAAACCCAATACAAATGAAAGATTTGAATACCCAATATGCCAATAACATACCCGTTCTATGCTAGCATGAAAATACAATGTATGAGGGCTGATATGAGCATGATAACAATGGTAGAAGACTGAAATAGAATGTGAAATATGCAGCTACAGGTCTGATCGTTGTTATGGAAGTGCTGATATGAAATTGGTTGCCAAGGTCAACTTCAAATGCCCACGAAACCCCTTCCAAATGATGGCGCACCAACTAGAAATGGTACGGCTGGTATGGAAGATGTCAAATCCTCAATGTAAACTTGTCAAACGGCTGGAATAAATCTGCAATGATGATTGTGCCACAAACCCTAGGTGCACTTGGCCAAAAATTGTGCATCCAACAAGTAGAATGCAAACATGTGATAGTATTGGCCTGCTTGAGACTCAATCTATCAATGGCTGCACCTGATCTGAAGAAATATGCTGATATAACACTGCTACAAACTCAGGCCTGAAAATTAAACACCTGAAACTCCTCCAATGAAGCCCAAACAAAGATCCAAGGGAGGTCCTCCTCAAAGGTGAACTAGGTTCTCGTCCAATTCATGATAGCCCTTGGGAGTTTTCATTGCCAGAAGACTGAAACCAAGTTGAAACCCTTCTCCAGAGCTCAAACCTACAAGTGTTGATATGAAAATGACAAATGAATGCCAAAATAGAAGCCCAAAATTCACTTTATAACCTCCCATGAGTTTTTTTATAAAAGATAATAAAATATTCCTCCTCAAGGGTCTTTTTCTCATCAAAAGAAAGGACCACTTTTTAAAAACAACTTTGTTTCACTAGGATGGGGGCACTTTTCACTATTCACTTTACAATTCTCTATTACTTTTCACTTTTACTATTCCATTAAAGCAAACTTTAATATTTTCAATTTTTCCCTGGATTCAACAACTGAATTCCAAATTGAAAGGCTCGTAAAGCTCCCGGCTCGGCTCCGCATCCTTCGGTTGGGTACCCTAACCATACTGCTGACCTACGGGAACCCTAATAGTAAGCCAACCTCAGCTAGTTGAGCTGCCTAAGGAAGGGACATTACAGTCCACCTACCCACATTTCCAGACAACCCTCCAACATAGTCACTTGGGTGCAAAATAACAACCTGATAGTCCCCCAACACAGCCACCTGGGTGCAAAATAACAACTTGAGAAGACTCATCCTTCTTAGCCTTGGAAGAAGCACTCTTAGCCCCAACACCCAGAGTTGGGAATTTCAACCCAAGAATCACCTCCTCCCTCTTCTTGGCTCTATTAAGCATTCCATTCACCCATGAAGGCAATATCAAAGCACAGTTTACCTCCAGCCACCCTTTGGTGTGGGTAACAAGTAGATGTTTCATAACCATCCACAAATCCATACAGAAGGCCTTAAGCTCCTGTATTTTGTGATAAGCTGCTGGCACTTCTTTACTGACAACACTAATGTCTCCATTGTCGTTGGAGAGTTCATACCTCCTGACTTCTCCTACAATTCCATCTTCTCTTCCACAGCTAACCCATAAGGGCCAAACTGAGATGGTAGAAGAATGTGCATAATCCAGATTCCAACTCTAGATCTCTGATGATGACACTGCCATAGACAATTTCTCTTTAAAATCTTCGAGAATTGAAACCTTGGAGCGAGGAATTCTGTATTGCCATAACCAGATGAACAAAGCACACATTTGTCCAGGTTGAGAGATGCTGAATTAGGACAATAGAAAATTGAACATGGATGTTGGTTTGTAAACAGGCCTCTAAGATGGGTATCCTTGGGTTTTATAGAGTGATGCCAGTGAGCCATCATCGATTATTTCTGTTGTGACCTTTTAACACATCACCCCATTCAAAATGGGGACCCCCTAATTTTTGCTCCATTTGGGTCTTTTGGCTTTGGTTTTGCGGCTATCTCTCTTTGTTTCATCTGTCTTTCTAGGGATGTGCTTGTCTTTGGGCCTGTGTTGAAGTTTTGGCTAAGTTTGTAAAATTAGGGTTTTCATTCTTCAGGCTTGTTTGGGGTTAATTTAAGTGAGTGGATTGAAATCTGAGCCTGGCACGACATTCAAAAAGCTTCAGGAAGGTTCCCATTAAGTTTTCACTGAATTTTGACAACTTACTGTACTCAATTTGGGACCTTTTTCTCGGGACTTTTGAAATTCTAACTGCTACACCACGTTTAGAGCACTTTGAGCTACTTGCCTGCAAAATTTGAGCAAATTCTGACAATTTTCTATTTTTAGCAGTCCTAACTTCAAGAGCCATTTTTAGGGTTTGCATGTATGATTTTTCAGTGCATGTCAGGATAATCTTCCTGGGTTTTTCAAGAGTTTCGCGATGATGTAACATGCAAGCCAAGTTGATGACTTACTATTTTTAGTAGGTAACTGCATGCAGACCAGTTTTTTGGGTTTTTTTGGGTTTTTTGAGATCTCTCGGACAGTATGACATGCAAACACGTCCGACAGTTGGTTGGTCACTTTTTTGGGCACTTACTATTTTTAGCAGGTTCACTCTAGCAGCTCCTAGATCTTCAGTTTCATGAGCAGAGCAGTCCAGAACAAAAACAGAGTCAAACGAAGGTCATTTGAGGCACTTGCAAGTCAAATTAGGGTTTCCAACTTCGGTACTCAAAATGAGGGGTAAAACTCGGGAAAAATGAAAAACTGATGTATCCCATCACGATCAACATCTTTCAAGCAGTCTACTGGTAAAATTTGAGCGCTATTCGTATACTTACTATTTATAGTAAGTCACATCCAGAACAGGGCTAAAAATAGCAGGTTGGCACGAAAGGCAAGTGTGAACAGGTCAAATAGGTCATGAGGATCACGTGGAACAAATTTCAAGTCAAGAGGAGTTGTAAAAGTTCGAAAATCAAGCAGGTACTAAAAATAGAAAATGAGGGCGAGTAGGCTAAAAAATTGGCTAAGTATTTGAGAGCCACCTCCAGAAGTCTCCTTAACACTTCAGATGAAAATTCTAAGGCATACAGGAAGAAAATGGTGTGACCATCCAATATGCGCTATCATGGGGAAGGAGGCACAAAAGTTTCTAAGTCACAAAATGGCATGACACCACCCTAGATGCGCCCAAGTTGTCAAGATGGAAGAAAAATTTCTAAGTGTTAAAAAATGGAAGTACACCCTCCAATATGAGCCCAGAGAGATGAAGTAAGTTGGAGGAAAATTTTCCAAGGCATTGAAAATGGAAGAACACCCTTTCAAATGCTCCCATGAGGAATGAGGTGAAGAAAACGCCTAAGGCATGTCAAAGTGGAAGCAAGGGGCCTCATATGCGCCCATCTAAGAAGGAAGGCCTCAAAAAGTTTGTAAGGCATCAACATGGCACCACCACCCTCAATATGCA
Source organism: Sequoia sempervirens (assembly GCA_007258455.2). Classification (NCBI taxonomy): domain Eukaryota; kingdom Viridiplantae; phylum Streptophyta; class Pinopsida; order Cupressales; family Cupressaceae; genus Sequoia; species Sequoia sempervirens. The sequence goes on from VDFB02265700.1 coordinate 71,757, forward strand.
CCCTCAACTGGAAGGAGACCCCTTGAAATGCGCCCAAGCTCCAAGAGGATGGCTTGAAAATTTTCAACGGAAGTAGGCCCCCTCATATGCGCCCATCTAAGAAGGAAGCCCTCAAAAGGTTCTAAGGCGTCAATATGGAAGTAGAGGACCCTAAATGCGCCCATCAAGGAGTAAGGAGGCATAAAATTTTCTAAGTGATAGAAAGTGAAAACTAGACCCCCTTGAATGCGCCCAACGTGAGGAGAGGTCAAATGTGCCCAAGTCACCAAGGTGGAAATGCAAAATATTCTAAGTGATGGCAGATAAAAGTAGGCTCCCTCATATGTGCCCAAGGGATAAGAGGTGAGAGAATTTGGCTAAGTCATGAAAACAAAAGCACACCCCTCCAAGTGCACCCAAGAAGCAAGTAGAGATTGAATATTTTTCTAAGGTGTGAAAATGAGAGCTCAACCCCTCTAGTGCGCCCATGAATTGAGTTCATCAAAAAATTTCTAAGGCAAGAAAACAAAAGCGCCAAGTGCTAGATGCCCCCAAGAGAGAGAGTATGGGATATGCAAACATTAGTGAAAAATATTTTCAAGGGTGAAAATATTAAATGAAACCCTTCCAAGTGCGCCCATGAATATAATAAAGTTGAGAAATATTTTCCTAAGGGGAAATTATTTTTTTAAAAAGTCAAAGAGGTCTTGAATATTTTTCTAAGGGGGAATGAATTTTGAAAATATTATGCCTTGCCTTGTGATTTTAAAATAGACGCTGGATTTATGATTGACAAAATTTTCTAGGGGGGAATAAAATATTTTTGAGAAGGATAAAATAAAATGTGCCTAAGTCCTTTGTGATAAATTTTTCTATGGCGCCTGACAGATGAATTTTGTTGAAATATTAATGGGGTGAAATTTTCAAATATTTGAAATAATAATTGTGGTGAATTGCCAGAGGAGGGAAAAATTCGAATTTCTGCAGAGTAGTGGAGGAAATTAAATGAGTCTGCTAAAATAAGCGTTCTTCTAGAAGTTGAAATATTCTCAGACTCAGTTATAAGAGCTGTGAAAATTTTCATTTCTCCTCACCAGTTGCAAGTGCGAACTTGATACTCTGAAGGTGAAGAAAAACGAAGTTGGAGAGAAGTTGCTGAAGAGAGCAAGGAAATTTCTAAGTGTTGAGAAGATATTAGTTTTCCTAGAAAAGTGTTGAGGTTTGAAGTCAGAAATTTCAGTGCTGAAGGCTCTTATTTTCGAAGTTAACTCCATATTTTGGCCATCTCGAGGTGATTTTCTTTCTAAGTTTGAATTTTAATGTCTATATTCTGTTTTGCAGGATGGCTGAAGTAGGAAGAGGAAATGCTATAGGAGCGACTGCAAGAGCAAACAAGGCTGCAAATCCTGAATCTAGCAAGGCTAATACGTCCAGGTAGGCAGTAATAAAGAAACTTAGCAAGCCATTTCTTCCTGAATCAAAGTTTACTTCAAAGTTGGGAGGGTTGATTGACACAAACCTTGGCTCATTCAATCTGGGAGCACTCAAAAGTCAAATGTACGGGCTAGGAGGCCACCCTCCATTAGTCACTGCGCACCATATTATGAAGAGTGGAATTTATGCAGCTGCTGGTTTCCCACCAGCCATTCAGTGTCCGGAATTAATCATGGAGTACGCCAATTGCTATAGGCCAGAGCGAAGAACGATTGTTTCTCCTGATGGCAAGTTATTTGCTAATTTCACGCTTGATGCCATTGGAGAGGTGTTTGGACTTCCCACTTCTGATAGGATGGTGTACAACACAAGGGAAAGAGCTGAAAAGATGTACGCCTCCTCTTTTGAGAGATGTGCTGGGATGATTAATTCAGTTTGGATGCAAAAGCCCAGGCCCACTCGCACCAAATTGCCTAAGCAGATTAAATCAGATGATGTGAAGCAGGAGTATTGCGACTTGATAATGATGCTCAATAGGGTGAATGGAAGTCCCCAATCCTATATCTTTGAGCCATGGATGTTTTATTTCATCAGCATCGTGTTAGAAGGCAAGGAATGTGTTGATTGGGCAAGGATGATAAGCAACAATTTAGATGAGCAGTTTAGGCACCTGAGGAGAACAAAGACGTTCTACATGAGTTCATATGTTATATACATGTTGGCTCGGATGACCAAGTATAGGGGGATAACTTACAAGGAGCCAATTGGATGTGGTCTTGAGCAGTTTAAAATCTATGAGGCTTGCCCGCAGTTGCACCTGACCAACACCACCAACTACAAAAGGGTGAATGATGCCTTCACGATGCATATAACAAGAACTCTTCAGCGAAGAACTCAACAAAGAATTTCAAAAGAGGCCCAGGAATTGATCGAAGAGTACAAATATTGGTTTATCCAATTTCCAAAGTTCACCTATATTAGGCTGCAGGGGTTTACATCGTATTTGTATAGATTACCGAGATACCCCACTGATAGAATGGTAATGTTAGAAGTGTCCAGGCAGCTCATTGCCTATGACAAAATTCAGAAGAAGAAAAAGAAGGGAGGATTAGACTTCCCAATTACCATAGGAAATTCAAATGAAGTTTGTCCCTCATTACAGGCAGCCAGAGAGGCTGAGGATGAGTTGCAGTTCTTCCACCTCACATACCACACTGACAGGCAGGACTTCGATCCTTACAATAGCATCAGAATGGTGCAGAATGTGGAGTATAGGCACAAGGCTCATATTGAAGATTTTTGGGCTAATGCGGTGGATGACGCTAAGATTAGGAGAAGGATGTTTTCCAGGATATTGTTGAATATGATTAGAGAGTGCGAGATTATTCCAGTTCCAGACTAGGTGGAGGAGGACGTGAATGTTGTGCAGCCTGATTATGAGACAATGATAAATACAACAGTTCCTCTTTCTGACTGGTCAGAGCCGAAGATTACGGATTTGGATACATTATGCATTCCAGTGTTGACATTTACAAGAAATTGGGTGGAGACGCATGTGAACAGACTTAAGAGCAGGTCAATTTCTCTCACGTACAACTTGATGGGTGACCAGAGGCCGCCAACAGTCAGAAAAAGAAGGTAAGTCACCCAAGCTTTAGAACCACGAGGATAGGAACAGGTTCGGCAGGAGCCTCAGAGAGTTGAGGAAGCATCCTCTACGCCATCATGGGCTCTCTCTCCAAGTGTACAAGAGGTCTCATTGTTTGCAAACCAAAGAAACAGATTGAATGAAGAACAAGAATTGCAGGAAGCAAATCAGCCACCTCGTAGGGAGTCAGTTGGTCAAGGTGTCAACGTGCCTAGAAGAGAGAACCAGTAGGAAGAAGAAGAAGAAATAGCCACCGATACCCGCTTCCAGCAGGAGATTGAGGTAGCCTTAGAAGATGAGACTACTGCAGGGCAGGAGGCTCAGATTTCGGGAGAAGATACCCAGCAGATGGAGATTGATGAGCCTCATCAGAATGTTAATAAAGAAGTGCGTGAAGAAGAAGCGAGAGGAGCAACCACTCATCATTTGTGACCCGCAGTGGGCAGTGCTGGATTGGCTAAGAGAAAGAATTAGGAGGGATCCTATTGAGGAGACTGACCTGACGATTGAGATGGAAGAATTCCTTAGTAGAATTAGTGCATCGCCTCAGAAGAAGAAGGCCAGAAAATTCTCAAAGATTTCTACGGATGAGGATGGTTCTCGCACACTACATGTAGCTTTTCCAAAGATTGAGTGTGATCGAGACAATGCTATTCCGGAAAATTATGTGATCACCACTATGGAGTTAGGCCACCCTATAGGGGCTCAGATAATTGAGGAGTGTGACAACTCCTATCAGGCACTCAAGGATAGGTTGCTCTGAACCGAAGGAAAGTACAAACGATTGAAGAGGGAGCATAGGGCATTGGTTGGTTACGTGCAACACTTAGCCCATCCATGTGGGCAGGAGAATCCAGCAGTTGATCTTCCAGCGGAACTCCCTAGTGAATCAGTTAGCAGATTGGAGGATTTGAGGAAGATGGCTCAGGAGGCAGATAAGTGGGTTGGCAATGTTCGCACTGAGACAGAGAAGTTCATGGAGGATGTCGTTCATGCTTATCAGCAGGCCTTTGGCATTTTGGCACGTATGGACATCGCTGATCAGGCCTGGAGCGAGACTCGTATCTATTAGACTAAGATTGTTCTTCGTTTGGAGGCTTTGATGCACATGCCCTTGCAAACTCTGGTGGAGGGAGCTGTAATACAGGAGGGTGACCGATATGACTTCACCAGTTGGTATTGTTCAGTGGTCACAGGCCGAGGTTTCTTCGATGCAGCACAGGCAGATTCAGCTAGAGTTAGAAAGGCTATGGGTAATATCTTGGAAGGAGTCCTGAACACACTCGAGTCTATATTTGCTAGAAGACCGACTCCAGAGGAGATGACTGCTGATGGCCTAAAGAACAGGTTTGGGCCTTTCTTTTCGGAGGTAAGGTCATTTGTTTAGGAGGATTTTGAAAATGTTTCGACCTTCTCAAGCATTGTTCAGAGTACTCAGGATGCCTTGGTCGCTTGGAGGAAATCTTGTACTCGACATGGGCAGACAGTCACGGTGCTTGAATTCCAGCTCAACCACATTCCGCTTATTTTAGTTCAGGAGGTTGAAGCAGTGTTGGCCAAGTTCGTCGAATTCGCGGCCAAAGAACAGGAAAACGGAAACGCCTTGTTGGATGATGACCTTCTAGAAGATGATGATGGACATTAATTGATCATTATGACTTCGGGAGAGAGTGGAGAATCTTTTGCTCATTTATTACGCCACTCCTCTTTGTGGCGGTTTTTAGGGAAGAATTCTTGATCAGGGCATATGTGGCTCAATCTGAGCCCTTCATTGTAATTCAATCTGAGGTGTCCATTGGATTTGGCCATCTATAAAAGGGGCATCCCCCCTCATTTGTACATTATTAGAGCATTAGAAGATTAGAAGGTAGAGAGACAGCTAGGTGATAGAGCATAGATTGAAGAGGAAGGAAAGTTTTTAAATTGAATGCTTTGTAAAAAGTTGTTGTGAACACTCCTATAATAAAAAGAGTTATCATTGCTTGTGGTTTCATCTTTTGTTGTAGGTAGCTAGCAAGATTTCTTCGTCCTTCCAATTTGCTTAGAATCTTAAAGTAGAACTTAGAGTAAAATAGATTTATTTCATGCAAGTAGATGGTAGTTGTGGAATGTGGTGTTTAATTTGAGCAAGCTTCGCTAATCCATACCACTAGCGGGCTCACTGATGGTGAGTTCGCCCTGTGTGGTCGACTGGAATATTGTGGACCTAACTTCACTTACGGTTTATATGTTGGTATGTGTCGTCGTGATGGTATCTTCATGTTGAATCGTGATCTCAATATCTCTAGCTACTCCTTTGAAGATTGCACCGGTTCTGTGGAAGTTGTCCAAGGTGAGGCGAAGCAAAGCTTGGTTGAAGTTTGCAAGAGTTGATCTCCACATCCCACGTTTAGAGTAGATCATAGCATTTCTAATCCCTGCAACCATTCAATTCAGTACTTTCCGGTTAGTTTAGGAAACTGAGAAATCTTCTGAATCTTTAAAAACTCCCTTTCTCTTTGAGCTCCGATTGAACAATTACATAAGTCCCCCTTGAGATACCAGCAAATCACATTGAACCAACTGAGACTACGTCCACTGCATAAAGGAACCTTGGAGTTGAATGCATGATCTTTCTCTCAATCTTAGCATGTAGGAGATTTTGATCAAGAGAGGATAGAGTAGCCGTTGGGAAACTTTATTCTGTGTTGGTGCGGTCATAAAACACTTGTCAACAATGTCCAAGCAAACCAAGCAGTTCTGCACCAAAAACCAACAATCAGCCCTCATCAAAACACCCTACAACCACAAGGAGCCAAGGCACACAAACAGAAATGCAAAGAAGAGAATGCTGTAAAAGCACAATGAAGTAGCCATAAATAGACAAACACAACACCCAAATTTTGTACACCACCTATGTGCCCAGGAGAGAACACTTATCAGTACATCTTGAACATTGAATTTCCTGCCTTCAAGCATCTGCTACCCCTTACAGCTGACCAAAAGATCTGAAACATTATTCACAATTGAGGGGAATAAACATCATAAGAATGACAAGCCACAGGGCAGGGAGGAAAAGAGTTGCACGCAGCCAGTTAAGGAGGAAGTTAATCAAAAAAGAGTTTGCCTAAACCCAACCAAGCCTCTAAAGGATCACTATAAAGGGCTGAAAAGGGAGCTTGGTTAATCCGTTTGTTGGCCAAGAAGTCAGCCACCGAATTATGCTCACAAAAACAAGTAAACAAAATTTCATCAAAATCTTTACACAAGTCCAATGTTTCCTCAAGAAGGCTCCTTTTCTTCCAACATGGGCAAGCCATATTGCTCAACCCTTGAGTCACCACTGAAGAGTCACCAACCCAAAGTGGAGGCCAAACAAATACTTGTCTCAACTGCTTCCTATTCTACTTCATTGTTCATTCTGCAACCAAGAAACAATGAACCATTTTTCACTAACAGGCCCTTTTAATCCTCGATCACTATACGAGCCTGATCCAAACATGATTTCTCCTTGAAGCCTTGCCAAATTGAGCTTGAGAAACCCCACTAGAGATTTCATCCAAGATGATCTCTTTCTAACAAACTATTTGCCTAGCTCCCCATTAATGGGGGAGTTGAGTGTATTATGGTGGTTGCCTAACTTGAATATTCAATGAGAATTGATAAGAGAACAACTGTAATAAAATAAACAAGCATGTACAGAAATAAAGAAGAATACAAATATCTGGACTAGCAATGATATTCATAAGAAAGCAGTAAGCATCAGACGGTGTTCCAGTCTCCAAGAAGAACGCACATAGAGCCATCTGATTTTGTGCAAGCCTTGAGTATAAATACGTGTTGGCCTGAAAGTATAGTGGTTGTACCGAACCAACCGAGATTCAGTTAAAAAAGTGAAAAATGGTCTCCACTTTACCAAAAAAAAAAATTAAGACTATTACATCTTTGTTACAACATGCATCTTTATTTATGACCTTAGGCAACCTAATGTAGTTGTTTGTAGACAAAGTGAGCAAAAAGAAATAATATTGATGTCTACAAATTTCAAAAGGCCAAATATAGGTCGATGGGACTTGAAGAGTACATTCAGCTATAATAGAGAAGGACGAGGGTAATTGCCTTAGATAACAGAAAAGTAACCAAGTACAAAACATTAGAGAAACATAAACATAATAATATGGTAATCTAAATGGTTAAACCCTGAATAAGCATAAATAGCCGTGTGAGGTTTGGACCTCTCAGGGATACATTTGGCTAACAAAGTTAAAAGTGGGAATTTATTACAAGGGATCAATGCTGCAATATGTGTGTAACAAGGCTTGGGCCTAAAGAACAAAAAACATCATCTCAATCATGGCAGAAGGGCCAATGTAGGATTTGACAATGCCCAGAATGGAATGTCTAGGGCTGATGTGGTTAGGCTAGACAATCCTTTGAATAAGTTGGGTACTCCCTTTAGAACCACCTCTAACATCCATGTCTGATGAACCCTAGTGTTAGAAGAAAAGAATGAATAGTTCATGCCATCCTTTATGAGTTGGGCTGCAGACAAGGAGAAGGTCTTCAAGGACAAGGGTCTACTATGCCTAGACTAAGAGAGGGAAGCTTTGGTGGGGAGAATTAATGCTTTTCGGCATAGAATAAAGAAGAATCGATGTGTGGAAATTCTCTCTTGAAATATTTGTTTGTGTGGTTCTAATTTGTTTTGTGAATTGTTGTCTTGGGTTTTTCCTATCAATTGCTTAGTTTTCAAACCTTTCAATTGATGTGTTAAGCCTTATTAGGTGTTTGAGCATGTAAATTATGATCCTGATCAAATTGTGAAATCTCTTTCTCTGTCCAATGTTGGTTTGTGTTATATTATTTTTCAAATTAATTCAAGTGTGTTTCACCGGTGACAAAGTGGTCTCACCTACTTCAACACAACAACTCATTGATTTGAGTCCGAAATTGGGTACAATGGCGAAAAGTGGTGAAAATTCACAAAAATAATTAAATTTGAAAATCGATGAATGCTGGTACAAATTCCTTCAATAGGGATGTTCTTGGGAATATTTTGGCCAATGTGGCCAGTTTCTGAGTCTTGACTCTTCACAGGCTTGGATATTTTAATGCTTCAATTTTCTACATGTAGGATTACAAAAACAATTAAATTTGCTTTCTCAGAGAAGTTGGGAAGATGTCACTTACTGGGTTTATTCGCATTGGTATTTTGAACAATCTGGCAAATTTTTAGGCAAAGATGTGCAACCAATCAAAAATTATGAAAAATGCTTTATTGGCAGGCTCATGAATTAAATAGGCTTTCAGTTGTTGCATTGATGGTTTTTCCGAATTTTCTTGGATCCAATATTGTCGAATCATGAATGAGATTTTGTTGACAAAGGAAATGTGCAAATGTGTTGACGCGACTTGGTCTCTCAATGTTTAGGATTATTAATTACTTATTTTTAATTAAATAAGTAATTAAAAGCAGAAAGTGGGAAAATTAAATTAAAGTTTGAAAATTTGAGTTGTTCAAACTCACAACCAAAATTCTAAGTTAGAAAAATAGGTTGTGAGTTCAGAGTTCGTAAAATCCAAACTCACAACCCAAATTTCTAATTTAAAAAAAAAAAGGTTGTGAGTTTGTATAACTAATTTTAATTAGTTATTCCTACTTTGGAGGAAACTATTAATAGTTTTCAAAGCAAGTGAAGTTGGCATTAAATCAAACCTCATATACACCACTCTTCTCCTCTATTTTTGACATTTTGTGGAGAGAACTAAAGTTAATAGGCAGTTAAAACATGCATGGCAAGGTATTGCAGAGGCAGTTTTGTTGGAACTATTGTCATCGATGTCAAAGGCGTATAAGAGATTGTTGGAAGTTGTCATTGATGTCAAATCAAATAGATGAGATAGTTGGATGGAGTCATGGATGTCAAATGGATTTGCCAAAGGCCACTAATCATTACTCAAGCATGCTTGCCGACCTCCTTATATTAGCGTTTAAATGGAGGAGTATTTCATGTTTAAAAGTGTTCACCATTTATAAAGGGGATGAACTCTATACTAAACCACTATTAATGATGACAAGACAAATTCTGGTAATGAGGATGATTCGAGAGAAGAATATTGCTGCCAAGAATCTGAGCTTACTGGAGACATTACCAGTGGTGTTGATAATATTTCAGTAGATAAATAATGGAGATAATCCAGTGATATCAAGTTGAGGACCAATTATAGATGAAAGATCAAATAACAAAATAGATCCTGGTTCTCTCACTCATGATGAATATGATATTAATATTCATATGGGAAGCTATGAATAGATAAGGAAGGATTACCTTATAAGGAGCATCAATTACATTGTGATTATATAGAGCAGTGATAAATGAGTATAAAGACAGTGATTATCATCTATTTAAAATACAACAATTATTTTTTAAAATATAATAAGCAGTGATTTTAAGAGTAAGAAGGCAGCAAATAATGTTAAAAAGTGCAGCAATTATATCTGGTTAAGAAGAGGCAGTGATTAAGACAAATTAAGAGGAGCAGCAGTTAGTTTAAAAGACAATAATTAATTAGACAAAGTCTTATATGACAAAAGTCATATAAGACAAATTAAATAAGACAAAAATGAAGGCAGGCTGCGATTCATGTTAAAAAAAGAAAACAATATTCCAAAGGCAGCGATTCATAAAGTAGAATCACCTCTCTTTGTAAAATAGGAAATAATAAAAATGGTAGCGATTAATATAAAGGTTGTGATTACATTCTCAAAGGCAGCGATTAGTTTAAAAAAAAAGTCACGTCCTTTCTAAAAGGACATCATTCTTTCACAGGGTGTCTCTCTTCATAAGAGACAAAGATATAAAAGAATTTAAAAAATGAAATATATGAAAGTGAAGAATAGATTAAAAAGAGGAAGAGGCAGAAAATTATAGTAATTCAGATGTGTATTGAGGAATTAATGCTGCCTTTTATGAAGAACATGTGCAATCATTTATGAAGAGGTATAGACTGTTTTGACAAGAGATATATACTGAGATACATGCAAACTTGAAAAGAAATTTGTGCAAATCTAAAAGGAAAGAATATGCTGACTTTATAAAGAAGATCTAACAGAATAACCATTTGATAGAAGGCAGATATTGGGAAGGAAGATTGTTATCTAAAGAGTGGATCAGATTTGGGTGTGGAGTTTTGAAGATAAATCTTATACACCAGCAGATATATACAGATTTGACAATACTCAAAAGGAAATATATGCAGATATAGAAGAGGAATATATGACAGATCTATAGAGAAGATTATGGCAGATTTGTAAGAAGGGTATATGCAGAATTGTGAAGAATGTTTTAGAGGAAAATTTTGAGCAGACTTGTGAAGGAGTTTTTCAAGAAGACAAGACTTTGTTGTGTTGAGGTTGGTGCCTCATATTGGACAGGTTTGTGCCTCCTAAAGGAGAGATTGGTGTCTCTAGCTAAGTTGGTGCTTAGCTGTGGGGGTTGGTGCCTCTAGTAGGTTGGTGCCTATGAATTAAGGGAATTTGTGTCTCTTGTGGGTTGGTGCATACAAAGTTGTAAGAAGATTTTATTTATAAGCAATATTGTTCCGTGGTTTTCTCTCGTAAGGGTTTCCATGTTAATATCGTGTGTTATTGTGTTCTTCTCATGTGCATAATTATTGAAAAGAGTAAATAATGTTATTGTAATTGATAAAGTTTTAAATTGGTAAAAAGTTGCATTATATTGATTCACCCCACTCCCCCTCCCCCTCCCCCTCTCAGTATAATTGTGTACTCATCAAGTTAGTGATTAATTTATAGTATTAAAATTCATTTTCTGCGCCTCTTCTATTAATAAAGGGCAGTGATATCGGAATTTGTGAGGGGTCCATTAGTGAAGGAAGACTCTCAAGGTTTGCAAATTCATGTGCATGCAAGATGAAAGCATAAATAAGGGATATGAATGTTTTGACATAAAGCCTTAGAGATATGTCATATCATGAATTAGAGATATTCAACACTTAGAGATCAATGAAAAGATATATGAAGGGCATCAAATCACCACTCCACAAACAACTTATATTCCCAGTCATGGCTTTAAAATTCCATTTTGTGGCACGTAGTCATTCAACTTGTTAGTATTTACATTCTATGCCAAACATGAAGATTACAAATGGTTGGCGATTTTGAATATACTAAGATCATTTTCCTTTGTTGTCGACAATTAATTTGGTGCTAAAATCTTTAGACTTGGGCACCAAATTTGAATCGAGATCCATGGGTTGACAGGACCACTTGTTTTTGGTGCTCATGAGGGATTTAAAGGGGATTTGAAAGAAGTTTTGGAAGGGAGTTTTAAATCCAATGTGGGCATTCATCAAAGCATAAATGTTAGAGGAATAGTGTCAAATGTTGCAATCGCAACTACTCTGATAGACATGCATGCAAACTATGGGAACATAGACAAGGCATTTGAATTGCTTTGGGATCTCATGCCATGCATATGCATAAAATGGTTTTGTTAAACAAGCTTTAGAAACTTTAAAACAAATGCTATTGGTAGGTGTAAAGTCGAATTTCATAAACTTTACCAGCATCTTCTCTGCATTTATGGAAGTTTTGAAACAAGGCGCTATTAAGGATGGAGAATTTCTATCAGATGTTATAGTTGCAATTATTGTGGTCGACATGCTTGCAAATTGTGGAAGCTTAGAATCAGGCCGCACAGCTATGAGGGTTGCGTAGAATAGTCTATTAAAGGGGTTTTAAAAACTGTCAAGCAAATGCATATGGTAGTTGTAATGCCAAACACCACAACCATTGCCAACATTATCCTTGCGTATGAGACTAAATTAGAAGCAAGGTGTGGACATTCATCAAAGCATGAAGGATAGAAATTAGAATAATGTTGTTAGATATATATTTTTTGACAGACATGCATGCATAACTCACATGCAACTATAGAAGGAATGGTCGAATGTGAGGAGAAAAGTCTTTAGAAATCTCAAACAAATGTGATTAGCAGGGATAGATGCCAAATGGTTTTGAAAGACTTTAGAAACTTTCAGACAAATGTAAAGTGTGCCTCCCTCTATCCAGCCTGCGCCTCATAGAGATTTTCTATGTAGTTATAAAGGAAACACATAAAATGGATTTGTTGAGCAAGCTTTAAAAGATTTCGAGAAAATAAATGGGCAGGCATGGAGATATATTCCCATAGAAATTTCAGATATAGGCTGCACAACTATTTGGAAGAGCATAAGGGACTATTGAAAAAGCTTAGAAACTCCCAGTGAATGCAATCTACAGATTAAGGGCCATGGTTTCATAAAGATTTCATGTTATGGAGTGATATGATTGCATAATGCACAAAATGGATTTGTTGAAAACACTTTAGAAACTTTTGAGCAAATGCGAATGGCAGGCATAAAGCCAAAACTGTATAACCCCTCCCAATATCTTTGTTGCCTTTGCCACAATGGGCAAGCACAAACTTGGACAGTTGTAAGATCATTGAAATAAAAACAAATTGGCTTAAATATGGAGAAACTTGGAATGGCACAAGGTCCTATGGATGCGACGAGACATTAGAACGAGCATTGGATTCTCTTATCCTAGATTTAAGGATTTTCAAGCCCCTCTAATGAATCAATTATCCCTACTTTCAAAAGACTGAGTAAAGTATTCATCTTATAAAGAGCGACTATTTGGAGCTTCTATTGGAACTCTATTGGGTTGTTTATGTCGCTTGATATTTCTAGGGGCCAACATTCAACCTGGACTCCATGCTTTGATTGGCACAATTTCTCTTCTTGGAGGAGTTTTTTGGTCATTAATTTTTGTGGTTGTAATCATGGTTGAAGGGACTGCTAGTCTTGATTTCATTCTACTTGTAATAATGGTAGTGGTTTTGTCAAATTAAGTTGCTCATCACATTCATCACCATGATGCATAAGAAGCTGATCTACAGTAGTTAGTGTAAAGAAAAGTTGACCATGGCTAGTGCATTAATAGAAGAAAACTCAACAATTCAATCTCTTGTAACTAAAGTTGAGGAGAAGATTAAAATTGGGTGTTGTGTTTGAAATGGACCTGGATATGTAAGTCCTAAAGATCAATAAATGGTCCTAGGGACAACCTTCTTTATGTCACAGTTGTATATACAAGAACTGTAGAGGAAATCCTAACTAATTGGCCACAATAAATGAAGATCTAGAATCCACAACTTATTCAAAGGTTGTGCACCACTTGCCTGTGACTCATTTAGGTGATGAATGACATCATTCTAGATGGAATGCATGTATCTCTTTCCATGATGATGCTTTTGCACAGAGATGTTACCCTATTTTACAATCACTTGTATTAGGTCGTATTTATGCCATCGATACATCAAAAGATCCAAGAGCATAGATCCTTTACAAGGTTGTTGAGCTTGAAACTATTTACACCAAAACTAGGTTGGAATATCCTCATATAGCTCATTGCCTTGCAATTGGTGATATGTTAATCTCTTGTCTTGGAGACAAAGATTGGAATGTAGAGGGAAATGGCTTCCTTCTAGATTTAGATTTGAATGTAAAAAGGTGGGGGAAAAAAAGGTTATAGTCCCACATTTGGTTATGATTTTTGGTACCAACCATGACACAAGACAATGATTAGCTCATCCTGGGGAGCACTGATAGCTTTTATAAAAGGATTCAATCTTCAACATGTTTCAGATGGACTGTATGGAAGACACTTGTTTGTGTATAATTGGCCTGATGGCACATTAAAGCAAACAATTGATCTAGGCAATGAAGGGCTCTTACCATTGGAGAGATGCTTGGGTTGATAACCGATCTTCTCATTTCCTTGGATGATTGATTTATATATTTTGTGAATTGGCCGCATGGGGATATTAGACAGTACATCATTGAAGATCCTGCAAAGTTTGTATTGACTGGCTAAGCACGGGTAAAGAATCTACTTCGTAAGGGGAGATGAATTTAAGAAAATCATGGAATGATATATAACTCACCCAGAAAGGTATGATTGCTAAGGCTAGTGTGAAATGGTGTGAATCTCACAAACCAAAAGGCTATCTGAACCAATCTAATGTGAATTTTGAATTTAGAAGATATATGTAGAGAGGGTAAATTTAGTGTTGTTCAAAGAGACATAGTATTGAATGGAAGGAAGATAGTGATAAAATGTTAACTTACTTCAAACAAGGACATTGAGGATGTCTATGAGATGGAATTGTGCAGGAGTATCAAAAGCTCTAATGAAACTATTGGTTATGGCATTATCACTCAAGTTGTAGTTAAGTGAAAGAAAAATGGTGTCGACTTTAACAAACCATAACTTGGTCTTTCTTTCAAGGTTATAGGTTTTGAGTTATCTTTTGGAAAAGTGAATTATATTACTTATTGTAACTAAAAGTTAGAAAGTGGACCTTGTTTCTAGAAAAATGATGTAAATCCTAATTAAATAAGGTTTTTTTGTTTTCAAGGCCATTGTATTTCAAAAAGTAGTCAGGAAGTAGTTATAAAGTGGTTACCAGGTAGTTACAGGGTAGTTACAAGAAAGAAGCCTATAAATACAAGGCTCTTGTTATTGTAAAGGGGGACTTCTTACGAAGGGGAGACTTTTGAGAGAAACTTTTGGAGAGATTTCATCTAGAATTTTGGCTTGACACTTTGTATAGATGGATTTTTGGAATCGTATATGCTCCAAATGTATTATTGTGTTATTGTTACTGATTTCTCATATGTTAAATTAGTAGTTCCTCTGTGTGAATGTGCAAACCATTGGTAATCTATGCAATTGATGTAATGAAAAATTGTTCATAACTTGGATCTTGGTTTGAATGGGTTGAAGTGGCCTATCTCTTTGTATGTTGAGGTTTGTCATATTTCTTTCATTGTCATTATACATCAAAACATATTTCATCGTAAAACCCCCTTGTAATTCGTCATATCCTATGAAGTCCTAGTTGGTATTTGTATGCCTTCCACTAGGGTTTATGTTATTCAACTTTATTTAACTTTTCACCTTTTTGTACTTTTGGGTTAAAAGTACACAAAAACCCCAAACACCCCTATCATCCGAGGGAGCTGCCCCTCTCAAATGTAGAGGAAGATTGTTGTTTCACAAGCAATCTCTCCAATTGTTGGAGTGTTATTGCCACTTTCCATTGGGCGAGTCAAGTATCATTTCAAATGCCAATTCGCTTTACCAACACGAATAAAGTAGGCAAGAGTTTTTAAGTTTCTTGTAGGTTCTTTTTGCATCAGTGAGAAGGGTTCTTGAAAAAATGCCATGCCCAATTAAATATCCATATCTGTAATGTCCCCTTTTTTGTGAGCATTAGAGTTTTTAGGATTAGCCTATCATCTGATCCTCGTAGGCTAGTGTTGTAGATTATAGGGTCCAGTTTGGGCGTTAACGAGCTCTTCAGGTGGCAGTTTGCAGTGTTTAGCTCTCTAGACCCTTGGCATTTACAGAGGTGATGTTATTCAGAGGTTTCTGGCTCCATTTTGAGGCACTTACTATTTATAGTAAGTCAGTGAGCGATAGAGGCCAACCTTACTATTTCTGGTAAGACACCTGAATGAGTAGTGGTTTCAGTAATTTACCTCTTGGCGCAGTTAGTTTCAGTAAGTGATATTATTTTTGGACTTTGACGTTTTAATTATTAATAAAGTAATACTTTATTATTAATAAAGTACTACTTTTTAATAATTAATTATAAAGTGATTATCATTATATTAATGATATAAGTTGACTTTATTTGAGGGGTCATTAATGTTATAAAATCAAATTATAAAAGTGACCTTTTAAGCGCCCATTTAATGAAATATAATAAAGTCACTTTAAAAAGCAAATGATAAATATATTTTAATATTTTAAAAGCACATTGGGAGTCTCAATGTGCTGAATGGTGGATTGATTTTTAGGAAAATTCATGATTTTGAAAAGAAGTTTTCAGGCTATTGAAGAGCCAATTATTGAAGGCAAAAATTTGTTGTTCATTGTTCCAGTATAGAGGCATTCACAGGAATTAATGAGGGTTTGATAACACATATTTATGTCTTTTTATTCTGGGCGAATTAATCAGTTTTGGTAGCTGGTATCATCCATTTGCAGCAGTTATAGACCACCATTTGGGGTGCATTGTTCATTCTAATCTGTGTGTGGCTTTTGAGGGGCTGTTGAGGAAGCACGTGAACCATATTTCTGATCAGATATTTGTGTTCTCATCAATTTGCTGCTGATAACTTCTGTGTTGAGGTCGAGTTGCTTGTTGGATGAGATTACTGTAGGTTAACAGCAATCTATTCTCATCGCCTACCTATACATTGTCCTGTAGCAGCATTTAGCAAGGCATGGGGACTCTTTAGGGAGCCATCTCAGTGCAAATACATGTAATCTGGGCGTGATATCTTCTAGGTCAGAATTGTGACATGTATATTTTGTGTTTTCAGACTGAAAGTGTTATTATGTAATGCTGATTTCTCTGCTGTAGGAACTCATGAAGTCGCCTAGCATGTTAGGCTATGCAA
>VDFB02265701.1:0-11570 GCA_007258455.2 Sequoia sempervirens
CCCCACGTTAATAAATGGAAGAGTGGATTTAAAGGTTGGCTTGCCGCCTAATAATTGTTGTAAATTCACCCACTGAATAAGTGGAGTATTCCCACCGCTTGTGGATGCCTGCACCAGCAGATGAATTGTACTTTCAACTTTGTTTATGCCTCATCAATCCTCCGACATTCATCAAAGCATGAAGGATAGAAATTAGAATAATGTTGTTAGATATATATTTTTTGACAGACATGCATGCATAACTCACATGCAACTATAGAAGGAATGGTCGAATGTGAGGAGAAAAGTCTTTAGAAATCTCAAACAAATGTGATTAGCAGGGATAGATGCCAAATGGTTTTGAAAGACTTTAGAAACTTTCAGACAAATGTAAAGTGTGCCTCCCTCTATCCAGCCCGCGCCTCATAGAGATTTTGTATGTAGTTATAAAGGAAACACATAAAATGGATTTGTTGAGCAAGCTTTAAAAGATTTCAAGAAAATAAATGGGCAGGCATGGAGATATATTCCCATAGAAATTTCAGATATAGGCTGCACAACTATTTGGAAGAGCATAAGGGACTATTGAAAAAGCTTAGAAACTCCCAGTGAATGCAATCTACAGATTAAGGGCCATGGTTTCACAAAGATTTCATGTTATGGAGCGATATGATTGCATAATGCACAAAATGGATTTGTTGAAAACACTTTAGAAACTTTTGAGCAAATGTGAATGGCAGGCATAAAGCCAAAACCGTATAACCCCTCCCAATACCTTTGTTGCCTTTGCCACAATGGGCAAGCACAAACTTGGACAGTTGTAAGATCATTGAAATAAAAACAAATTGGCTTAAATATGGAGAAACTTGGAATGGCACAAGGTCCTATGGATGCGACGAGACATTAGAAGGAGCATTGGATTCTCTTATCCTAGATTTAAGGATTTTCAAGCCCCTCTAATGAATCAATTATCCCTACTTTCAAAAGACTGAGTAAAGTATTCATCTTATAAAGAGCGACTATTTGGAGCTTCTATTGGAACTCTATTGGGTTGTTTATGTCGCTTGATATTTCCAGGGGCCAACATTCAACCTGGACTCCATGCTTTGATTGGCACAATTTCTCTTCTTGGAGGAGTTTTTTGGTCATTAATTTTTGTGGTTGTAATCATGGTTGAAGGGACTGCTAGTCTTGATTTCATTCTACTTGTAATAATGGTAGTGGTTTTGTCAAATTAAGTTGCTCATCACATTCATCACCATGATGCATAAGAAGCTGATCTACAGTAGTTAGTGTAAAGAAAAGTTGACCATGGCTAGTGCATTAATAGAAGAAAACTCAACAATTCAATCTCTTGTAACTAAAGTTGAGGAGAAGATTAAAATTGGGTGTTGTGTTTGAAATGGACCTGGATATGTAAGTCCTAAAGATCAATAAATGGTCCTAGGGACAACCTTCTTTATGTCACAGTTGTATATACAAGAACTGTAGAGGAAATCCTAACTAATTGGCCACAATAAATGAAGATCTAGAATCCACAACTTATTCAAAGGTTGTGCACCACTTGCCTGTGACTCATTTAGGTGATGAATGACATCATTCTAGATGGAATGCATGTATCTCTTTCCATGATGATGCTTTTGCACAGAGATGTTACCTTATTTTACAATCACTTGTATTAGGTCGTATTTATGCCATCGATACATCAAAAGATCCAAGAGCATAGATCCTTTACAAGGTTGTTGAGCTTGAAACTATTTACACCAAAACTAGGTTGGAATATCCTCATATAGCTCATTGCCTTGCAATTGGTGATATGTTAATCTCTTGTCTTGGAGACAAAGATTGGAATGTAGAGGGAAATGGCTTCCTTCTAGATTTAGATTTGAATGTAAAAAGGTGGGGGAAAAAAAGGTTATAGTCCCACATTTGGTTATGATTTTTGGTACCAACCATGACACAAGACAATGATTAGCTCATCCTGGGGAGCACTGATAGCTTTTATAAAAGGATTCAATCTTCAACATGTTTCAGATGGACTGTATGGAAGACACTTGTTTGTGTATAATTGGCCTGATGGCACATTAAAGCAAACAATTGATCTAGGCAATGAAGGGCTCTTACCATTGGAGAGATGCTTGGGTTGATAACCGATCTTCTCATTTCCTTGGATGATTGATTTATATATTTTGTGAATTGGCCGCATGGGGATATTAGACAGTACATCATTGAAGATCCTGCAAAGTTTGTATTGACTGGCTAAGCACGGGTAAAGAATCTACTTCGTAAGGGGAGATGAATTTAAGAAAATCATGGAATGATATATAACTCACCCAGAAAGGTATGATTGCTAAGGCTAGTGTGAAATGGTGTGAATCTCACAAACCAAAAGGCTATCTGAACCAATCTAATGTGAATTTTGAATTCAGAAGATATATGTAGAGAGGGTAAATTTAGTGTTGTTCAAAGAGACATAGTATTGAATGGAAGGAAGATAGTGATAAAATGTTAACTTACTTCAAACAAGGACATTGAGGATGTCTATGAGATGGAATTGTGCAGGAGTATCAAAAGCTCTAATGAAACTATTGGTTATGGCATTATCACTCAAGTTGTAGTTAAGTGAAAGAAAAATGGTGTCGACTTTAACAAACCATAACTTGGTCTTTCTTTCAAGGTTATAGGTTTTGAGTTATCTTTTGGAAAAGTGAATTATATTACTTATTGTAACTAAAAGTTAGAAAGTGGACCTTGTTTCTAGAAAAATGATGTAAATCCTAATTAAATAAGGTTTTTTTGTTTTCAAGGCCATTGTATTTCAAAAAGTAGTCAGGAAGTAGTTATAAAGTGGTTACCAGGTAGTTACAGGGTAGTTACAAGAAAGAAGCCTATAAATACAAGGCTCTTGTTATTGTAAAGGGGGACTTCTTACGAAGGGGAGACTTTTGAGAGAAACTTTTGGAGAGATTTCATCTAGAATTTTGGCTTGACACTTTGTATAGATGGATTTTTGGAATCGTATATGCTCCAAATGTATTATTGTGTTATTGTTACTGATTTCTCATATGTTAAATTAGTAGTTCCTCTGTGTGAATGTGCAAACCATTGGTAATCTATGCAATTGATGTAATGAAAAATTGTTCATAACTTGGATCTTGGTTTGAATGGGTTGAAGTGGCCTATCTCTTTGTATGTTGAGGTTTGTCATATTTCTTTCATTGTCATTATACATCAAAACATATTTCATCGTAAAACCCCCTTGTAATTCGTCATATCCTATGAAGTCCTAGTTGGTATTTGTATGCCTTCCACTAGGGTTTATGTTATTCAACTTTATTTAACTTTTCACCTTTTTGTACTTTTGGGTTAAAAGTACACAAAAACCCCAAACACCCCTATCATCCGAGGGAGCTGCCCCTCTCAAATGTAGAGGAAGATTGTTGTTTCACAAGCAATCTCTCCAATTGTTGGAGTGTTATTGCCACTTTCCATTGGGCGAGTCAAGTATCATTTCAAATGCCAATTCGCTTTACCAACACGAATAAAGTAGGCAAGAGTTTTTAAGTTTCTTGTAGGTTCTTTTTGCATCAGTGAGAAGGGTTCTTGAAAAAATGCCATGCCCAATTAAATATCCATATCTGTAATGTCCCCTTTTTTGTGAGCATTAGAGTTTTTAGGATTAGCCTATCATCTGATCCTCGTAGGCTAGTGTTGTAGATTATAGGGTCCAGTTTGGGCGTTAACGAGCTCTTCAGGTGGCAGTTTGCAGTGTTTAGCTCTCTAGACCCTTGGCATTTACAGAGGTGATGTTATTCAGAGGTTTCTGGCTCCATTTTGA
Source organism: Sequoia sempervirens (assembly GCA_007258455.2). Classification (NCBI taxonomy): domain Eukaryota; kingdom Viridiplantae; phylum Streptophyta; class Pinopsida; order Cupressales; family Cupressaceae; genus Sequoia; species Sequoia sempervirens. Next base: position 3,818 of record VDFB02265701.1, read on the forward strand.
GGCACTTACTATTTATAGTAAGTCAGTGAGCGATAGAGGCCAACCTTACTATTTCTGGTAAGACACCTGAATGAGTAGTGGTTTCAGTAATTTACCTCTTGGCGCAGTTAGTTTCAGTAAGTGATGATTATATTTGGAGTTTGACGTTTTAATTATTAATAAAGTAATTATTATTAATAAAGTACTACTTTTTAATAATTAATTATAAAGTGATTATCATTATATTAATGATATAAGTTGACTTTATTTGAGGGGTCATTAATGTTATAAAATCAAATTATAAAAGTGACCTTTTAAGCGCTCATTTAATGAAATATAATAAAGTCACTTTAAAAAGCAAATGATTAATATATTTTAATATTTTAAAAGCACATTGGGAGTCTCAATGTGCTGAATGGTGGATTGATTTTTAGGAAAATTCATGATTTTGAAAAGAAGTTTTCAGGCTATTGAAGAGCCAATTATTGAAGGCAAAAATTTGTTGTTCATTGTTCCAGTATAGAGGCATTCACAGGAATTAATGAGGGTTTGATAACACATATTTATGTCTTTTTATTCTGGGCGAATTAATCAGTTTTGGTAGCTGGTATCATCCATTTGCAGCAGTTATAGACCACCATTTGGGGTGCATTGTTCATTCTAATCTGTGTGTGGCTTTTGAGGGGCTGTTGAGGAAGCACGTGAACCATATTTCTGATCAGATATTTGTGTTCTCATCAATTTGCTGCTGATAACTTCTGTGTTGAGGGTCGAGTTGCTTGTTGGATGAGATTTCTGTAGGTTAACAGCAATCTATTCTCATCGCCTACCTATACATTGTCCTGTAGCAGCATTTAGCAAGGCATGGGGACTCTTTAGGGAGCCATCTCAGTGCAAATACATGTAATCTGGGCGTGATATCTTCTAGGTCAGAATTGTGACATGTATATTTTGTGTTTTCAGACTGAAAGTGTTATTATGTAATGCTGATTTCTCTGCTGTAGGAACTCATGAAGTCGCCTAGCATGTTAGGCTATGCAAACTGTCACTGAATGCAGTAGTATTTAAAAATTCAGTGTTAAACAATGTATTTCTGCCACTACTAATGCTCAGAAAATTAGTTTGCTGAGGTATTATTGTTGCATGTTATAATATAAGTTGATGCATAGTATGAAGATGTATCATTGAATATCAGTTTTGAAAAAAACATTCGATGCTGAAGTCAGTTATAAGTAATGCATTGAACATATCAAATTCTGAAATATACTTCTGAAATACATCATTGTGAGTTTGCTTGCAAACTGTTTGATAAAATGTCCAATTGAAATATTCCGAGCCAATTTTTTTCGTTTTTTCAAATTTCAAATTACAACCAATGCACCCATTAAGGTTAGCAGCTAAACCAAAACGTTGCTGAAGCAACTCTAACCAGAATGTACACCAGGATCCCGATATGGGCAAGGTGTGAGCATTGGTCAGAGGATCTTAATCAAAATGCTTATGCAAGAACTCTAACCAAGAATGGCGCCAATGATGGCGAGCATATGGTCAGAGGGTCTTCTATGCTAAGTACTGAAAGGGAACTCAACACCAAGTATGTGCTACCCAATCCAGTATGGAGTTGAGGCGACCATATGGCGGAGTATTACAAATTACAATGTTTGAAAGAAAGAACTGAAATGCTGAAAGTACTCAACACCCAGAATGTGCTTTCTAACCCAGAGTGGGAAAGTAGCTACCATAGGGCGGAGGTAAATTAAATACAATAGCAAATGCGGAAAGTAAAGATGAGCATTACAATTTGATAAGCAAGATTATAACTGTCGTCAGTACTACTGCCAGCTTACAAATGTGAATATTGGCTGGTTAGTACTACTAACAGCCTTACAATATAATATATCTCCTGCAAGCACGATGGATTATAGTGATAATCAAACTGCTGAAATGTAGAGCTACTCCAGAATGATTAATATGACTAAGATAAACAATCCCAGCTCTATTAATAATTTTACTAAGCCTGATATGACAGATCTGCAGTTAAAATGGTGAAATCAGCAACTCCATAACTCACTTAAATGCTCATATCTCTCTCAATACTCACTCATTTAACTTGAAATCAGTTGCAAAACATTCTAATGATGATGACAATGAAGATGGATCACAAAAACTTCTCACAAAGACCCTATTTATTTTGCACGACTTCCAAAGCACTTACGAAGTGAAATTGCCTGCAAGCAAGGGCGATTTACTTTAGATAATTTATAGACTTCAAATAAAATTCTGGAAACTTGCACATATGGTTGCCCTACATAGGAAAATAGATTGGAACAGTACCCAGAACAATATTATTTCTGTTTCTTGAGTTGTGAGTAAAAACAACCTACAGCCATACAAACCAGCAACTCTAAAATTGACAGAAAATACAATAACTCAACTACGGAATGTGAGAAGAACCAACTACAATGAAAGGAAACCAACTACAACTAAACCTCTCAACTAGTTGTTGTCTTTCAAGCAAGAAGAAGAGCCAAGCTAGGAGGCTTACATTCCTCGAAGCAATCCCAAAGCCAATCCGGCAGCATAATTTTGCAAATTCATCAGATCAACAAAATGAGGACCCCGAGCTCCAATTTATAACTTTAGAAGAGCTTTCTAGAAACCTCCAAGAAGGGTGCCACCTCAAAGATTCTTTTAGGTCATTGACTTGTCTTTTGTCTTCACCCTCAGGATGGCGTACTTGCTTAAGAAGATAAAGTTCACTTTTTAAATAAAATATTTGGCTCACCCAAAGTTGGCGTCCAAACTCCTTGAGCAATATTTGGCTTTAGAAATATTAAAATATTTCCTCCATGTGAAAATACCCTTCAATGTCCCCCTTTTAAAGACAATATTAATTCATGATGCTAGCACAAGGAATTATAATGTTAAATTATAACATTATAATATAAAATATCTTATATCACCATGGAAATGCATCAGAAGCCAAATTCAACCATACCGTCTGAACAGACTGCCAAAGTGGAGCCAACTGATTAGGAGTCAACAAGTCAACTGCTAAAAATAGAATTTACTAAAAATAGTAAATTCATGTAATTGCTCAGAATGTCGAACTGAAACAAACAACGCAAAGCTCTCAAAAAACCCAGAAGGAATCCGCAATCCAAGTTCAACAATTCCAAAAGAAGACTTCGCAAAAAGACGAAAACATCCTCTAAGAAGTTTGGAAACCCTGATTCGAGCTTCTGCTTAGCCTACGAGTTTCCAGAAATTGGCTAAATCCAAATGAAGAGCGTAGGGCTAAATTGGGGACATTACAGTCCGCCCTTCCCAGAATTGCTTGTCCTCAAGCAATGCCACCACAACTCTAGAAAAACTCAAACTGCACCAAACCAAACCAAGTACAATCCCAGGGTCCCATATCCGTTTGAAAGAGGACCCACCGTGCTGATGTTGCACTACTTTGATCACAATAGTGGAACCATAATGGCCAAAATGCTCTGAGTCAGCAAAATCAACAATGCCACTGTCTATCACAAACCTAGGCATTGGAAAAGATAGTCTACTCAACTCAAAATTGTAATCCTCAACATGCCTCCATAAGGTATCTAACACAACCATGATTGCAGATGTGACCTCTCCAAAACTTCTTGCAAAGAGGGAAGCAATCCTTTGCAAGAGTTCATCAAACTCTAACTCATGACTCCACATGAGTCTACTATGCCTCCCCTGCATTATTCTGATGCAACCATGAAGATTACTAAAAACTCTTACAATTCCCACTCCAAGAGCCTCAGAATGGTGAACCAAAGCATGTGAGAGTCCGCTGTCCTGAACCAACACTGAGAGTAAACTGTCAAAGTTTCCATCACAAACCATCATAAGATGAATTTGGAGAGTAGGAAAGGTGTGAAGGAACAAATAATTGCTGCTGATCAAGGCTGGGATCAACATAGTGCAATCTGATACTAGAGTCCTACACGAAGGAAAACAACACCACTCAAATTCCCAAGTGTGAGCATGTGAGATGACCATCGAGCTACAAGGTGACACCTCCAAAGTGGCAGGAAAACAAACTAGAGCAATGTCCAACTGAAAACTACCACCTCTTTGACAAGTAGTGATGGAAAAACTCTCCCAAACGAGAGTAACTCCACAAGTAAGGTGGCTGGTCTGCCTCCAATCAGCAAACTCGTGTCTCAAAATCTGCCCTTGTCTTAGCCGAGGATCACTGCCAAAAGCAACCAACTGTTTATTTCTCCAACCCATACTCAAAATTATTCTCCAATCCATTTGTTGATGAACAAACGAACCCATCAAGTGGCAAACAAAGAAACGGACAACATCAACAAATCTGGAAATTTGATCCTTATTCCTCCAATAGTCCTTTCCAAATGTAATAAGCTCTATCAAGCCAAATTGAGGATCCCAAGCACGGATACCCAACCGAAAATGATTTTCAACCCATAGCAAGGTAATCTCAATGCATCCCCAAGTGCCAGTAAGGATCAAGTGCATACAGAAGAGATTGATGCCTCCTCTAGTGAACCCTTGAAGCCTATCCATGAAAGTTTCAACAACATTGGAGCATGAAATATTAAATGACCTCAAATCCAACTCCAACAATGGTCTAATAAGTGCCAAAACATCATTCAACCAAAGGGATGGATTGACAGGCATACAAACACCAAGTTCAGGTCCATCTTTCTTCCCTATTTCATGAGTAACAAAACTGAAATCTTTGCTCCTTGCTGCTGTAATGAAGTTACCAGCAGCTACCAAGTCTTGCTTTGTTAACACCTTGGTGTCGGAGATGTTGAAATCTCCTCGAATCATCATTTCCCATGTAGAGACTCCATCCTCAAACCCACTTATGCATTCATTACTAACCAACAAACGTGGCACATCCTCATGGAGTGATATCAAAGCATCCAAGCATTGGAAACTATACTTAGTCTCATTCTCCGTTTCATCCTCCATCTCATAGAGAGGATTATCATAACTTTCCTCATCATCCTCTTCAAAGAGAGGATTGTCAAAAACTTGAAAGTTATTCCTTCCATCTTGCTGATCCAAATCTGCACTTGCAACTTCAGTCCTTCTTGTGAGACCTTCTAGGTCAAACTCCTCTAGGTCAAACTCCTCTCGAAGACTATCAAGCTCACCAATTACTTGCTTGATTTCTTCGGCTCTATGTGCATTCTCTTGCTTCGTGAAAAATTTGAAATCAGCAAACTGATTTCCTACCTCCATTAATGCCATTTGAGTTTCTTCTAATGTAGCCTTTGTTGATTCAAGCTCCAAAGAAAGTTCATCGAACTTCCTCTCTCTATCTTGAGAAGCACAAATGGTCTTCTTTGCAACTTCAATGGCGTGATCACGATCTTCAATCAAGTGCATGTACTCGGACTTCAAGGTTACCAAAGAGTTTCTGATAAGTTGCAAATTGGAAAGAGCAACTTCATCTTTCACTCCTCTTTGTCTCACTTCAAGTTGGGCCTTCCAGTAAAGCTCTTCAACCAAGCTAAGTGTGTGATCAAACAAGGATAGAGTTTGCACTTCCTTGTCAACGGACACCTTGAATTGTCTTTCCCACTCATAAGAATGTGAAGATGGTGAACTGCTGGTAGGCTGCAACTGAAAAGCAGACCCCTGTCCCTTGTCTTTGCTGCCCTCAATGCTGCTCCAACATTCTTGTACTTCACCATCGACTAGTGGAGAATGCTCATTGTCATAAAAAGCATCATACTTGACAAATTCTTCAACACAATGCTTGCAATCAGCTTCACGCATTGAAAAATCAGATTTGTGTTTAGTAACACCTTCAATCTCTACATCTTTAAGAGCCATATGGTCTTCTAGCTCTTCTTCTTCATTAACGTCTCCTTGGTCAAACATTATCGCAGCATCAAACTTGATCAATGGATCATAATTGTCCGCTGTTCGGAAAGTTTCTGTAGCAACATAATCTTCTTCTTCAAAGACAACTTCTCCTCCAAGGGCTACCTCATAGTTTTCCATGCAATTTGGTTCTTGTTCTTCATCAGGATCAAAGGGAAACTTATCCCACACAGGTTCTTTAACATAACTTGATGCCAACACACCCGGATCCCAAATGCCAAGGGGTTGACTGAGATGATCAACAGGAAGAGGTTTTTCATGCTTCACTGGAAGTATTAACTCAATGAAAAAGTCAGCTCCTGAATCTCTTAAGCTGATATCTTCAAAAACATTTTCCTCCAATGGTTTGGTTTGCTGGTCAAACCCAAGTCCGACAATGTCACCACCGAAAGGGAGTGAAGAATCTTCGATGCTTGTTGTTTCGAAAACTTCACCTTCATTATCTTTTATGGAACCATCATGAGAAAGTATGTCGCTGATTTCTTCAGGTGGAACTTCTTGGGAAGTTGAGACAGCAACAAGAGTAAAATCTTTCATCATCAAATCTTCAATATGATCTTGCATGAACTCCATAGAGTCATCACCAACATCATCACTACAGTCTTGGTCATAAGCTGGTTCTACAACATCACTAGCATTTTTTCCATCTTGTACTCCTTCAACGAACTCATCCCACACAACAGTACTACTAAAATTTTCTGTGAAGTCATTTCTCTCAGGACCTCCATGGGCTGAATCCAAATTAGGATTCAAGACTGCTGCTATGTTCTGATCTTCATCACTTGCTATCACATGCAAGTCTCGGAAAGTATTGTGGGGCTCTTCCACACATTCTTCAACTGACAAAGTTTCATCAACATGCTTGTTTGTGGGCTGCAATTCACAAATAGACACTTCATCTTCTTCCTTCTTTGATCCTTCAACCAAAACTTGTTCTGCTTCCCTTTTTATCATTTTCCTGATGTGGTCCACCATCTCCGACTTTTCGGGCTTCAGAAACGCCACACAATTCAAATGGGTATCAAATGAAACATTGTTCCTATAATCATCTGGCATGTTTTGATATTGCTCACGGAGTATGGCAGCCTCATGTTCACATTGTCTTTTGTATTGTTTGGCATACTCAATGAAATCTCTTGTGGCCAAACTAACCTTTCCTTCCTCAAATGCCATAATCGAATCTGACTTCTCACAATTACTGAACAAACGATGATACATCTTTGAAACTTCTGAAAACTGATCTAAGCTCGGTTCTGACCTCTGGTGAAGAAACTGATTTCTCTATCACTCAACTGCCAATTGAACTTTGATGGGCACAGGATGGCAGGATCTTGGCTCTGATACCACTGAAATATTCTGAGCCAATTTTTTTCATTTTTTCAAATTTCAAATTACAACCAATGCACCTGTTAAGGTTAGCAGCTAAACCAAAACGTTGCTGAAGCAACTCTAACCAGAATGTACACCAGGATCCCGATATGGGCAAGGTGTGAGCATTGGTCAGAGGATCTTAATCAAAATGCTTATGCAAGAACTCTAACCAAGAATGGCGCCGATGATGGCGAGCATATGGTCAGAGGGTCTTCTATGCTAAGTACTGAAAGGGAACTCGACACCAAGTATGTGCTACCCAATCCAGTATGGAGTTGAGGCGACCATATGGCGGAGTATTACAAATTACAATGCTTGAAAGAAAGAACTGAAATGCTGAAAGTACTCAACACCCAGAATGTGCTTTCTAACCCAGAGTGGGAAAGTAGCTACCATAGGGCGGAGGTAAATTAAATACAATAGCAAATGCGGAAAGTAAAGATGAGCATTACAATTTGATAAGCAAGATTATAACTGCTGTCAGTACTACTGCCAGCTTACAAAT
>VDFB02265702.1:0-60628 GCA_007258455.2 Sequoia sempervirens
CTTTCTTATGCTTTAATTGGCCCTATTTTGCATCCACAATCCTCATTTATTACATCCTTTTGAGGATAATCCTGAAACCAATCAATAACTAATCATAATTTAGGTGTTCCTAGCTAGTGTGGCCCATATTTAGCATATGGGACTCATTCGCCACCTTAGACGAATGAGTCCTATGAATATAAAATTAATCAAGCTCCCTTCAGGTTTTGTTTTTTGCTAAGTGCTAGCCCATGCCTCAAATGAACATCATCAACCCCTTTTGATAAGCGACCACCAACCTCCGCCACGTATCTTCACTGAGGGATATTTTTAACTACTTCCCTTCACTTCCTCATTGGGCCTTATGCACATGCCATGTACCTCACATTTGCGCAAAGATTTGGTGGGCCCCATAAGCGACGTCTATAATAAACATTGTTGCTACCTGTCATCCCAACAAAATATTTCAATAAAGGGAGGGGAGAATGAACCACGGGTTGTGTCATGCTACCATCTGTCTCCTTGTAGATGCTTCTTTAACACAAAGGATAGAGCAAGCTATGGGCTGCAATATGATGTCGCGTGTTCTAACTACCTATATTGGGTGGCGACACTTGTTTGCTTGGGACTTTTCCAGGACCACTACTATCATTCGTAGGGGATGCACCTGGATGGGGAGTGACCAAATGCTATGGCCCAAATATTTTTCTATTGCAACGACCAAGGAAATCATTGCTACTACATCATTGCTAAGGATTTCAAATCTTTTCAGTTACTGCTTACCAAGTAGTGGGAATGTTGGCTATATATACTGCCTTTTGCTTCTGAAGAGGAGTTGGGGATTAGAGGTTAAAAATTTCTACGAGTTCTGAGAGTTCAAAAATTATAGAATTTTAGAGACACCAGGCCTTTTTATTGTTATTAGATTAGTGCAGAAAGACTTACAGACTATTCCATTGTTAAGCCTTTCTATTTTTCTCAAGCTATTTGATTAACTTTATATTGTGCCATTATTGTTTGAATGGTTCATTTCCAGAACTTTTATAATTTGAATGCAAATTTGGTGGTTTAGATCATGTCTTTGACTCCTCTTTTCAGTGAATGGGTGTGAAAATTATTTTATGTCATTTAATGTGCTATTCATGCTTCAATATTTATTTATTTTCATTCTAGGACATAGTAAATTGTTGAACAAACCCTTAGATCATATCCAAAAGATAGGTTTATTGGGCCTTTTATCTAAATTTTGGCACATTGCCTTAGTTAGATCCATTATTTTTATATCTGCTTCATTTTCCCATTCCAAAAAATAAATTACACAAGAATTCAACTTCTTTAAAAATCTGGAGGTCACTTAGTTTAGCACAATATGTCCCCCATAAATTGAGTTTTCCACAAAGGGCTATTACCTTGCCAATTTTTGACATCAAATATTTTTCTTTTTCCTAGCACACCCAATGGGACTGAGCTTAAATGAACCTAATTTTAAGGAGGGTGTATGAGCCATCGGCCTGTTACTAGGTCTCAAACAAAAAATAATCATGGTTTATTAGTACCACCATTAGGTATAGTACAACTCGCGACCCAATTAGTGAACGTTCTACTTCCTTCGCCCTTTCCACTAGCCATGTTGCCTGGCGCTAAAAGAAATTGTGTGGCATGGGATGTCAAAAGTCCTCTTGTAGCACCAATAACACCTACTGTTTGGGCCACTATCCTGGTTTTCACCCTAAAAGCTATACCTAAATTCACCTAGGATGACTCAAGAACACCATCTAAAAATTTGCAAGATGTTGTAGATGTATGTTTGGTACATGGCATTACAGACCAAAATATAGCACTAAGATTGTTCGCTGCCTCTTTCAGAGGCAATGCACTAGATCAGTACCAGATGCTGCAAGCAAACACTATCAGTACCCGGGATGAGCTCAAAGATCCTTTCTATCAGATATTTTTGAATGAAGGAGACTGATCCTCGCTATATTATCAGCTGTCGGTCATAAAGTGGGCCCCACATGAAGCCATGAATGACTTTAATGCTCAATTCCATAGAAGATGGCAGAGAATCCAAGTTGATATTCGCCTATCACCCAATCTAGCATTCATGTTTTAGTTAAAGTCTATCAACCTCAACATTTCAATGATGATCCAGTCTCTCAGCAGAACCACATTACCAGACACCTACGTCGCTATCAAGGTGGAGAACAGTTTGATAGATGCCGAGAAGCTACCACCCCAACCCATCATTCCTATATTTCTAGAAATATCGGTTCTTGCTCAGGAGATTCCTTCTACTAGCACATTGAATCCTCCTCAATCTATGTACACATATCTGAGTGCGCCATAGAATGTTGCTTCCACATCTAGCTCTTCGAAGGAAGAGATGAGCGAGTTCAAGGAAATGTTGTGCACTATTATCAATGATATAATTGTCATCAAGCAAAATCAGGCAATGCCTCCAAGGCTGAGCTACCAGAATTATCAAGGTGGGAAACCTTCTTACCAATAGAACCAATTTCAAAGAGGTGCTCACACGAATCCGCCAATGCAAACAACAAATCAAATAGTACTAGTGCCTTCTTCACTACAAAGTTCCAATCTAAGCTCGAGCAAAGAGTTAACCATGGGGTAAAAGAATTTACATGATGACACCAACCCATGGTGCTTCCCTTGTGGCGATTCACACATGCCCCAAAACTGTCTACACAACAACCTACAACAAAAGGTGGTAGAGCAGCATAGCCAAGGTGCAATGTCAGATCCTAGAAGCTATGTGTATACCTCTTTGCAAATGTACAATGTGGTGATCACCGCACAAATGCAAGGGATGTCATTGGAGCAAGAATCAGACATCTCTCCCAATCATGCACTCTTCTCATGGATGGAAGAAGAAGAAGCAATATTTTCCAATGATGCATCCACATCTAAAACATCAGAAGTACAATCTGATTACAACACCTACTCGAAGAGGAGATTCACGGGAAAACAAGTCATCCCATAACTAGTTAGCCTACAGCCTAAAAGAAATTCTGACCAGACGCCTACTACCCCCACAATGGTGACACAATGTCCATCATGAAGGGAAATTTTTATAACAAAAGCTAAGGAGCAGAAACCTTTGAATCCACCACCATTCAATGTGGTGGAACAATTGGAAAAATCATCCGCTAATGTGTCTCTGTGGGATATCCTAGCCATCCCAAAACAAAAGACATTACTACAGAAGGATCTCCAAGAGGATGCAAGCATCGCGCCAATAGAGCAGTTGCTCAAAGAAAAGGTTGTTGATCAATCATCTCCTACCAAAGTTCTCACAAATAGCACAATGGAAGTCCTTGCTGAAGTAAGAGATAATCTAAAGCCTCAACCCTTCTTCTTAACTCTCATTATAGAGGAGAAATTATTACATAATTCCATGATCAATTCTAGTGTTAGCACCACAGTCATGCCTAAGCAGATAGTTGAGGCCTTAGGACTTAGCTACGAACCTTTAAAAAATGGGGTTATGCAACTTGATGGGAATAAATTGAAATTTTAGGCCTCATCAAAGGCCTTCACTTGACTCTATTCACCTACCCTAGTATCACCGTCCCACAAGACACTGTGATCATAGATGTTTACCCTATATTTTGTCTTTTCCTATTCTAGAAGTTTTCTTCAAAAATAGGTGGGTATCTTTCTTTGGACTGGTCACATTTGATCCTAAGGACCAAGCATGGAGCTAAAATAAAGATAGTATCTGAAGCTCTACATTCAAAACATGTGGATGATGAAGCCATGATTAAATTTGAGGCCGCGCATACCTCTATCACCAAGCAAGAAATGTATCATGCTAAGCTACTGGAAGATGAAATAGTGACCGGAGATCAAACCGATCAAGAAGATGTTCTCTTGAGCGAACATATAGATATTGATCCTTTCGACAACTACCATGCTACTGGGTTGGGCACCTATGTCATCTATGATGGAGAACAAGTTCTCCCGAAGGTCGTCAAAGAATCTAAAAGAAATCAAGCCTCAGAACTATGGACACTACACTTCAATGGAGCAAGATGCAAGGTTGGCATCGGAGCTAGGATATGTTTAATATCCCCACACAATGAAAATACATTGAGGTATTCCTGCTTCCAGTTCACTTGCTCGAACAATGAAGCTGAATATGAAGGACTGGTGCAAGGATTAAGCCTTGTAGAGCGAATGGGCATTAAGTAATTAATGGTGTTTGGAGATTTTGAACTAGTAGTCAATCAAGTTTGTGGAATTTTTGTGGCCAAGAATGTCCACATGCAATCCTATAGACACCATGTTTGGGACCTGATTGAGAGCTTTGAAGCATTCAACATTCAAATAGTTCCCAAAGAACAAAATACATATGTGGATCGCATGGGAACAATCAGATCCTAGTTTGATTCCACCTCTGACCTCATTCACGACAAACACTTTGGATGATTGATAGTCCAACTATCCATTCCAAACAATGATGAAAGTTGGCAAGTGTTTGACAGTGATGAACAAATTGCCTCATTCATCCAGTAGTCAGGAGAATTTTCCAACCAACTCCAACCGAAAATCACCGAAGCCTATAAAGGACAAATCATTCAACTAAAAACCAACAAGCTTCCAAAGGGATTGGTAACTCTCAAAAATATTTTCAATTGTGATGATGCGAGAAATGACAAGAGGAATTTCTTAGCAAACAAAGGTGACTATGCAGATCTCCAAGTCAAAGATGGGAGGAAGCTCAAAGTCAAAAAAGATGTCCCACACCACGATAAAGAAAGGCTCATCATCTTTTGCCAAAGATATGAAGGAGTGGTGGCCTGGTCAGATGATGACCTTAGGGGATATGATCCTGATATCATCTAGCATACCATAGAGCTAGTGGAAGGTGCAAACCCTATTCACCAAAAATAGAGGCTAGTGAATCCCAAGATTGAAACGCTAATGGAAGAAGAATTAACCAAGCTAATCCAATCATAGATTGTCTTCTCAATTAAGCGTAGCACGTGGGTATCTAATCTAGTCTCGGTTTAAAAGAAGAATGGATATATCCTTCTATGTGTGGACTTTCGGGACCTAAAAAAAATCCCTGAAGGATCATTACCCACTACCTTCAATGGAGTCCATCCTGCAAACAATGGCAAGATTGGAGATTTTTTCCCTATTAGATGGATTCTCTGGCTACAATTAGATCCAGGTCAAAGAGGAGGATCAACATAGGCCAACGTTCACTACCAAGTGGGGAATGTTTGCATATGCTAAGATGTCGTTCAACCTCTCAAATGCAAAATCCACCTTCCAGTGGGCAATGGATATCACTTTTAGCGAGCTAATCAACAAAATTATCGAAATATATTTGGATGATTTGACATTTTTTTCCAAGTCCAAGGATGATCATTTTGATCATCTTGAGATGGTGTTCAAGAAATTCTAGGAGTTTGGGATATTCCTGAACCCAAAAAAATGTGTCTTTGAAGTACCGCAAGGCAAGCTATTGGGGCACGTAGTGTCCAAAGATGGAATTTCAATTGATCCCAACTGGGTGAAATCAATCAAAGGGCTTCCCCTTCCAATCAACAAGAAAGGCATCTAATCCTTCTTGGGAAAGGTAAATTTTGTTAACAAATATATTTTTGATTTTGCAGGAATAATTAAGCCAATCACCCTAATGCTAAAAAAGGATCCAATGTTTAAATGGACAAAAGAATCCAGAGAATCCTTTGAGAAAGTAAAAGAATGGTATTTCCTCTTCTCCCGTTATGGTTCATCCAGACTTATCAAAGGACTTCATAATGTATGTATTTAGTAGCAAGTCAAGCATTGCTACTGTCTTAACTTAGAAAGATGGTGAGGGAAAGGGAGAACATCTGATAGCATTTCACTCTTAGACCCTGAAGGAATGTGATACAAACTACAACTTTTTGGAAAGGAAAGAGGGTATGTGTAGGATCATCATTGAAAAAATAGGCCCTTAAGTGGCAAAAAATTCAAAAAAATCAGAGTTGGGCAACTTGACTTAAAATTTTGAATAAGTTATCTATATTATTTCAAAAATATGTAAGAATAGAATCTGTAGAAAATTGAATGTAGTTTCTAAACTACTAGGTTTTTTTTTAAATCTATTTGGTGAAAATTTGAAATTTCAATGCAGTAGTAATTTAAATTTTAGGGAAAAAATAAGTAGGTGTCTGTTTGACCACCCTAACCACAAAAAAATGATAATATTTTTTATAAGATTTTAGATATAAGTAGAGGAATCATGTCTTGATGTGATGCATTTTTTTGTAATATTTTTCCAAGTAAATAATTAATTATGATTTTTTTATTACAACTTTTAAAAAATATAAAAACTCATGTGTTTGACAACCTTAACTTGGTCAAAACTTCATGAATTTTTGTTATTTTTTTTCATCCTACAGTATGTGAAGTATAGAATGTGACTCATGATTCGGATTCAAAAAATGTGATACCGTTTGAAAGCTATTTTTTTTTCAATAAACCTATCAATTAGGACTTTAAAGTCATAATTCAAATAGAAAATGAATAATAATTATTTATTAAATTCAAAGTAAAGCATAATTTATATTAGTGGAAAGCTGGAATCTCCTTTAAAATCCCTTTTCATTTCATCAATTTTTGGTAAAAAGAAAGTCTTTAGCCACATACCCTACACATACCCATCATATCACCACTTTTTGGACCATCATGATCCTGCACATACCCAAGTGTTTGCAATAGTTAAGGGGCTCAAGAAGTTCTGACACCTAATCTCTTGCAATAAGGTGATTATCTATGTTGTGCATTCTAGTGTGCACAAATACATCATGGAAGGAGAAATCACTGAGAAAAGAGCCAATTGGATCACCAAGATCCTCAAATACGACATTGAGGTCAAGCCTACAAAGACCATTTAGGGAAGAGTACTGTGCAAATATTTGGAGCACAATGAAGAAATGGCCATCGAAGAAGAGCAACCGGAGCTAGTCCTAACGAACAAGTCAGATTTCGAAGATTGTTGGCTGGTAGATAGAGTAAGGTTTATGCACATAGGAAAATATCCGCTGAGCCTTCCTTCTGAGAAGAGGAGATTCCACTAACTACAAAATAGCGGATTCATGCTCATTGAATGGATCCTATTCAAAATAAATTTTAACGATTTTCTATTGTGGTGTGTTACCACAGAGCAAGCAAAAAATATCATCGACACTTACCACAGCAATCCTACGAGTGAGAATTTCTCCGCAAAGGCCACTGCCATCAAAATCATGTCTATAGGGTACTTTTGGCTGATGATATTCAATGATTCCTACTCCTTGGTAAAAGCTTGTAAGGAATGCAAGTTCTTTGCGGGAAGAAGAAAGAATTTTGCAATGTCTCTTAATCCGATAGTGGTTGATGAGCCATTTGCGCAATGGGGCCTGGACTTCATCGAAATGATCAACCCAGCCTCTAGCATAGGTCATAAATGGATCTTGATGGCCATTGACTACTTCACAAGGTGGACGAAAGTCGTGCCACTAAAGAATGCAAAAAAGGCAGAGATAGTGGACTTCCTAAAAGAATTGGTGACGAGATTTGGCCTGCCCAAAACCATCATCTCTGATAATGCCAAAGATTTCCTAAGCTCTAAGGTAAGTCAATTCACACTTAGGAATTATATATTACTTAAAACATCATGAAACTACTATCCATAAGGGAATGACTTAGCTGAGTCGACAAACAAGAATATGGTCTGACTCCTCAAAAGGATTAGGTCGGAATACCAAAGGGAATGGCATAAAAACTTCTGAGCAACACTCTAGGGAGTCTGCATAACTCCTAAGCAAGTCTTCAAGACTTCGTTGTATGATCTAGTATATGGAAAAGAGGCGCTATTTCCTATATGGAGATTCCAGTGCTGCAATTGCTAAAATATCTTGAGGTGGAAAAAAATAGCACAATGGATGTGCGACTAGTTGAGTTGCTAGAAGTACAAGAGAAAAGGGAAAATTCCCTAATAGCCATGACTAACCACCAACAGGTGGTTAAAAGTTGGTTTGACAAGAAAGTGTCTGACCAAGGTCTAGAATGCAAAGATTTAGTGTTGACGTTTAATGAAAGGGCTGTGAAGCCATGTCAACACGGGAAGTTTGACAACCTTTGGGAAGGCCCGTTACAGATAATTCAATGCAAAGAACATAATGAATATGAGTTAGAAACTATGGAAAAGGAAGCACTAGGAATTTCAGTCAATGAAATTCACCTTAAATTATTTAATTAAAGCTTCCATATCCTTTCGATGTAAATATGTCTATAGTGCTTTTCCCTTCTTTTTCTTTAGTTTTTGTTGGCTGGTTTTTTTTATTTATTCTATGGTTCGAGGTGAAAAAGAACAAGTAACCCATTATTTCAGAGAGCAAGAAAAATAAACTCACAACTCACATAACAGAAAATGAAACACCCACATGCAAGATTGAATTCATACATATATGCTGAAAAGGGAAAAGATGACCCATGAAGCAGATAAAAGAAGATGATTATATAAAGTTATATTTTCATTATATATATGCTTTAATATTTACATCACCAAAATGGATCAAGGGCCACCCTTCTAAGGTTTATCGTTATATTATGCTTCCTTCATATATTCTACAAAAAACCTTTTTTAGGCGTATATACAAAAACTAATTGATTGATATGAGTTTGTTTTTAAAAAGAAAAAAGAAAAACACTAGGTCTTCAGTCCACAACATGGGAAACAACAATGGACACATCAACCGCAACATCCATAATATCTTCATCCATAGGGGCATCATCATCAGTAGCAACATTATCCAAGGGAGCAATGGCTAGCGGGTATGTGCAGGACCATCACGGAAAAAGCAGGCCCTTAAGTGGCAAAAAAATTAGAAAAATTAGAGTTAGGAAACTTGACGTGAAAATTTGAATAAGTTATCTATATTATTTCAAAAATATGTAAGAATAGAATATGTAGCAAATTGAATGTATTTTCTAAACTACTAAGTTTATTTTATTTTTAAAATCTATTTGGTGAAAATTTAAATTTCAATGTAGTACTTAAATTTTAGGAAAAAAATAAGAAGTAGGGTCTGCAATAAATACCCTAACCACAATAAAATAATAATATTTTTTTAAAATATTTTAGATATAAGTAGAAGACTCTTGTCTCGATGCGATGCATATTTTTTTGTAATTTTTTTCCAAGTAAATAATTAATTATGAATTTTTTATTACAAATTTTAAAAATATAAAAAACTCGTATGTCTGACCACCTTAACTTGGTCAAAACTTCATGAAATTCAATTTTTCCTTTTTTAATCGTATAGTATGGGAAGCATAGAATGTGACACATGTTTTGGATTCAAAAAATGTGATACCATTTGAAAGCTATAAATGCTTTTCAATTAGTCTATCAATTAGGAGTTTAGTCGTAATTTGAATAGAAAATGAATAATAATTACTTATTAAATTCAAAGGAAAGCATAATTTATATTGGTGGAAAGTTGAGAATCTCCTTTAAAAACCCTTTTCGTTTCATCAATTTTGGGTTAAAATAAAGTCATCAGCCACATACCCATCATATTACCACTTTTTGGACCATCATGATCTTGCACATACCCTAGTGGTGGAGGGAACACCAAGTTTCTAAAGTCTGTGTACCACTCAATATCATAGAATGACACCGCGTATAGATGTGAAAGAGAAAGTGGCAGGCATGATTGACCCTCTCACAGTGCTCATTTTGTGACTAGAGGCAAAAGCCACTTAGAAATGGTAGCCACAATATGATCATGTCCTCTTCAATGAACCTCCTAAGGTTGCTTGCAGTTGGGATGCCTCCACTGTATGTAGTGTTTGCTAGTACCTCCTCGAGGCTATTCAGGTACTTCTTTGGAAAAAATTCCTTGACCAGATGTAGAATCAGTGTCTTGGGAACTCCAATATCTAGCATGGAGGCAACAAAATGAGAGCACACGTCAGTATTAACTCGATATTTGTCCTCGTATTCGAGGAAATCCCATCTCATAACCCATTCCATGGCTATGATAGCCAGTGAGTGCTTGTTCTTCATCATCCTTTTCAGGCGCCTAGTTGAAATCTCACCTAAAAACGTTGTTCAAGACTTATGATAGACTACCCTAATTAGGGTATTCATGTTGGAAGACACTCTATAACTACCTTAAAACTACTTCTACAAACTACCTAGATCTAGCCTATGGAAACGCTACTCAACTGCTAATGCTAAAATGCTAAGCCAATCACCTTTTACCAACTTTGCTTAAATCACTAAGTGTGATTTCCCTACTGCTTAGGTGCCTATTTATAGAAAAAGTGAGGAAATATGTGGTTGTTTGCTTACCATAAACATGATATTAATTGAGTACCAACTTGAAATCCATGCCCGAGTTTGCTCGAATTTCCCACCTAGTTGCGTCTGCTAAGTACGACTTGTTGCATGTAAAACTAATAAGGGCTAATTAATTAGCCTAAGCTAGTGGGAGCATTTGGTGGTGTTATGCATGGCCAAATACTGAGGTATCATTCTCCAGGTGTTTTTCTTATTCCAAGGTAGAGCTCATATCTTTTCAAATGATGATCGCATCTTTGGCTTAATCATTCCTTTTGGGATATTAATTGCCAATGCATACGAATGCTTAAGCTACTAGCAAAGAGTTGACTCAAGTTCCAAGAAAATCGTGTTGTACAATATGGTTGCTAATTGTAATTATGAATTCTTGTCATATCAAAATGGCAAGTGATTCATCTTGTACAAGCCAAAAGGTTGGCGGTACATTCCAAATTAAATGCAAAAAGGTAACTCACATCTACCACCTTGAGAAAAGATAGGTATGTATTGCATGTAAAAGGTTTAAGTACTTAAAAGTGTTTTTTTTCAAATATGCTACTTAGAGAAAAAGCAATTTCTAGTGCACAACCAAAGCTGAGTTAAAATTGTAGAGAGGTTCAGGCTAAGCAAAAGCTTCTTGCAAATAAAAAATGGTAGAAATTTCAAGCCAAGAAGCATAGGGAGAAGCAACAAAAAACTTATTTAAAGCTATGTGAGGAGCACCAACCATCAATTTCTTTGAAAAAAAATCTTATGCCATGTCTGGTATTCCAGATAAGACAAAGTGGGCAAACACATAGGAACTGGAGAAGCCAAAAAGCTATAAAAACTAGACTCTAATCTAGAAGGACTGGGATAATATTCATGATCCCATTCTTACAAAGAACCCTAAAGGATTGAGGGAAGCAACCTCTGAAAGAATGAAGGTATCCAAAAAGATAATTTCAATAGCAGAGAAAGTATGGTTCAACGGGCTTCCACAATATATGGTCCTATCTGGGCATTATTGCCGAGAATTAGTCAATATGACCATCAAACATTTCAACCCAAGCACCAACACTATCGAGGGCCAAACTCTATTAGTTAATATCACTGTAGGAGCTATTTGGAATGTGTTGTGTATTCCTGATCATACACAAAGAAAGATGAAAATAGAGGCATTCACTCCTACAAAAGGGGAAAATATATGGGACACAACGGATAAGGCTCTGGAGTTTTATAACAAAGAAACCCAAAGGATTGAAGAAGATCAATAGAAGCTACCAAGGATTCTGGCGTAGCATGGTGCTTTTGACATAGACTTGCGAGATTCCTTTTCAATGATGGCATTTGTTTGTAGTTTGGACAACGACAAAGAGGTGCATGTGTTTCAATTGGGCCTGGGTTTCCATTTTCGTAAGGAACAATCTTACTTCTGGTATGATTTTGTAGAATACCTCTCAAAGGAGATGATAGGGAAAATTAACAATTACCAAGTTGAACGTAAGTTCAGGTTTCCTTCCTATCTCGCCCACATGTGTTTTCATTAGAACCCTGATTTCTTTGATAAATGTATGAAGCTGTTTATTTTTTATGAAAGAAATACAAGAAAGTCGGTTTCTGTCTAGACTCCTCTCGTCTCTTCCACTTTTGACTATTATGCATTTTTGGATTATTTCTTGACTTTGATTTTGCAAGATTTGCAAGGAGAGGATGGTATTAATCGACTCATTTTGATGTAGAAAGAGTATATGCAAAACTTCATTCCCAAATGTTTCTAGTCTTTTGGAGCAAATTTTACATTCATTCGGATGTGAGGCTTCATGGGGGAACCATTCCGCCTCCTAACATGCATAAAAAATCGAGTGCTAGCCCTTGAATTGTTCTGGCAGGTTTTCATTATTGATGCTACCTTCTGCATAGGAAAAGGGTGCTGCCACAATAATGGGTTACACTTTTTGGGACATCCTAATTTTTGCCTAAAATCACATAATTTTAGAAAATACAATGATTTATGACTTTAAATGTTTCATTTAAATTAGTTTAATTAAATAGGGATTTATCAAACCCCCTTAGATCAAACCCCCTTGGATAGTCTAACCTTGTTAGATTTAAACCATACCTATAATCGAGTCTCCTCTACGCCTATCAAAATGCTGATAAAAAACCACTTTTGATTTACCTTTTGGGTGATCAAATGAATTCATTTAAAATTTATGTTTTGTAAGCCTGTAGCCCTTATTATAAGCTTTCCAAAAAGTATAATTTTAAATATGTTTAATTTTATTATTATATTTATTTTTTATTTCTTGTGAATGTAGGATTTTCAATGAACATCAAGTTCTTTATTTCACACATACGAAAAAATACAAAAATAGAGAAAAAAAAATCTAAAATATACATGTCCACTAGGTATTGATGTCCTTATTCCAACAAAAATAGAATAAGTTAATTCAAATGAATACAAAAAGATTTATGCGGTCCGAAGTACACCTCTCCAAATTATAATTATGCTAACTTGGAAAATTAATTAAAAAATATATATGTAACAAAAAAATTATGAAAAAATATCCATTCCCTAGATATTGGTGTAAAAAAATTGTATTTTAGAAACTAGAATTGTATCCTATCTATAAAAAAAGTTATGTGGGCCGAAGTAAACATCACTTTTTAAAAATATTGATTAGTAGAAAAAATAAGTTATTAAAAATTACATAAAATGATTCACAATTTATTTTTTAATTTTTTTTAAATATAATTAGAATCTACACAAAATATCTAACAAATAACTAGTTTTATTCATCTTCAAAACGTTAATGGCTTAGTTGCTATAGGTGTAAGAAAGTGAATGTTTGGGGAAAAATCCTGATTTTAATGTCAAGTTTGGCAAAAAACTGTAACCCATTATTGTGGGATCACCCAAAATCAAAGAGAAAGAGCTTGTTCATTTGTTTGATAAGCTTCAAGATAGTGGCCATGAAAAAGAAAGAGGAGGCACACTTGCTATTGTAGGATAAGCTGGCTCATCTAGGGTTGGTAATGATCTATGACAAATGGAATTACAACCCTTTCAATGATCTACCATATGAGCATATCAAAGTAACTCATAGTTCTTGGCCTTATTGGGAAAAGAGGCGCAACCCGCTGGAGGATGAAGATGAATTATTGGTTGACCTGATCCACATTCCTATAGAAGACAGACTACCATGGAATAAGTTATATTTCATTGTGGTGGATTATGATGAGAATCGTAAAATGGGAACAACCCTGTTCAATGAGTTAAGAAAAGAACAAGAATGGAGTATAGAAAGGATTAGATCCTTTTGGGTTTATCTCCAAGAGACAAAATGGCTAGATGCCCCTTCTAATAGCGTGTCGTATGATGAACAATTTGACAAGCTGTGGGAAGATGAGCATCCTTCTTCCGACTCAAGCGAGCTAGTAGAGGAAATGACTTCGATGAAAACTAAGAGCAAGCAGAGGAGGAATCTGAGACATTGACGTCCTTCGCTCAACAAAGGAAAAGGTTCATAGAGAAACCTACCTATGTCACTTCAAATGTGCGACTAAATATATCAAGAGCCTTGTGGATTCTTACCTGGGCCTCAAAAGTAACAAGATACAGGTATGTGTAGGATCATCATGGAAAAAACAAGCCCTTAAGTGGCAAAAAATTTAGAAAAAATAGAGTTAGGCAACTTGATGTAAAAATTTGAATAAGTTTTCTATGTTATTTCAAAAATATGTAAGAATAGAATTTGTAGAAAATTGAATTTAGTTTCTAGACTACTAGGTTTATTTAAAATATATATATATATATATTTGGTGAAAATTTGAAATTTTAGTGCAATAGTACTTAAATTTTAGGGAAAAAATAAGAAGTGTCTGTTTGACCACCCTAACCATGATAAAATGATAATATTTTTTTATAATATTTTAGATATAAGTAGAGGACTCATGTCCCGATGTGATGCATATTTTTTTGTAATTTTTTTCCATGTAAATAATTAATTATGAATTTTTTATTACAACTTTTAAAAAATATAAAAACTCATATGTCTAACCACCTTAACTTGGTAAAAAATTCATGAAATTCAAAATTTTAGTTTTTAATCCTATAGTATGTTAAGTATAGAATGTGACACATGTTTCAAATTCAAAAAATGTGATACCGTTTGAAAGCTATAGATGTTTTTCAATTAGCCTATCAATCAGGACTTTATTCGTAATTCAAATAGAAAATGAATAATAATAATTTATTAAATTTAATTTAAAGAATAATTTATATTGGTGAAAAGCTGAGAGTCTCCTTTAAAAACCCTTTTCATTTAATCAATTTTGGGTTAAAAAAAAGTCGTCAGCCACATACCCTACATATACCCATCATATCGCCACTTTTTGGCCCATCATGATCCTGCACATACCCGGTCCCAACAGCAAAAGTTAGAGACTATAGAGACGGGAGACTCCCTGCCCCCTAAATGACAGCGCACATAAGCTATTATGGGAGAAGGTTCACAAGAAATTGTCACAAGCCCAGTGCTTGTAGCGAGCTAGGAGTGAAGTGAGGAGCCAGCAATAGGCAGAGCACCGCCACCATCCAGTCAACAAGTAATGTTCACTCCTTTACTTACTTCTCAATATTTAGTATCCTCTGTTGTTTCTGTAGTGCCCCTTACTGTAAGTGTCAACCTTACCTTCTCTACCTCTACCACAATGTTTGCAGGAGGTTTCTCCCAATTCGTCTAGATAAGGCAATCTATCTTAACGCCCTCGCAAACTCTGACACCACCCACCATTGCCCAATCTCTCCTCGCCTCTCTTTCTAAAGGCTCAACTGCCATTGGTACCACTATTGCTACTGTTACCTTGGGTCTGACCCAATATGCCCAACAAAAAGACTTTGCAATGGCTACCCTGTCATTGCGGCAACCAATGAGCCCTTCCATTGGTTAGCAAACCAAACTTTGGAAAGTCCCTTATTTCTCCATGTAGAATATTACTCTTCAAAAGAGTAAAACGCAAGGGCTTGCTACACTTACATTCCCTTTTTCCCTACCTATCGGTGCACCCTTTGCAGGTGGGCTAGTTCAATCACCATTCAAATTCATAGCCCAAAGAGAAGCCACAAAACAAGTGTGGGCTCTCAGAATGCAAAAGAAAAAGGCTGAGGAGGACCAAAAGGATGCGGAGCAAAAGGTGTATACTATGTACAATGAGGTGCACCAAATTATAAAATTTTCCACCATGTACCCGAACACCACCAAACCACAAGGGGAGATGTTGCTGGATGATTACAACATGTATGTTGTGGGACTCGATCTGAGAGAAGCCCAATCATAGGACAAGGTAGAACTCATGGAAGAAACACAATGGGTGGTGACGATCGACTTCATCCACTTTGTCCATCAGTTAAAGAAAAAGGAGGAGAAGCTAAAGCTTTTGAAGGAAAGGGTTAGTTTCCTGGAGATGAGGGATAACCCGCTGGAAGTAGAAGTTGCCCACTTATCAAAAAAAGTGTAGGTAGAAGAATTAGAGTGGAACAAACTCTGAGAAGAACTCACGAAGTCCCAATCCATTGATCCCACACTGATCAACGAGCTATATATGAGGAGCCAAGAATATCAGAGCCAATTGGCCCTGGTAGAGCAGAATCTGCAACAAAAAGATGAAGAGCTAGTATCTCAGAGCGCTCAACATGAGAAAAAATTAGAAAAGAGTAAGATGGAATTTAAGGGCTAAAAAGCCCAATTAGAAAAAGAGCTCCAAGAGATGAAGTCTTCTCTTGACACAGAGCTGGAAAAACACATCTGGGCTGAGGAAAAATGGTTTAAGGAGCTAAGTAACATCGAGGAGCAACCTACATCTACAAAAAAGAGAATTACAGAATTAATATAGGATGTCAACTTGAAAAGGATGCAGAGATTTCCTTTCTAAAGAGTGCTCCCCAGGCACCTACTGCACAGCTGAACCTCATTCTAGTAGCTCAACGGTTATACATTTCATACTGGGAAAAGGTTAAGGCCTTATATCTAACACTACAACCAACACTCTAATATATGTTGGAGCCAACAAGCTTGAGTCAGGAGGTCCGCGAAGCCATTGAGTAGTTTTCACAATTCATCACAGAAAGGTTCCCTGAAGCAAAGGATTTGCTAAATAAGCTATACATGGTCTTTGATGAAAATTGAACAAAGGCAAGGATCAAGGATCAGAATATTGCTACCAAGGCAGCAAATAAATTTATCCATTGCCATTTGACCATCCTGCGTAGTAATTCCTGCGTAGCTACTTTCAATTGGACTATGGATAGCATGTGGAAAAAAAAATCCCAACTAACTGAGATGGGCATGTTGTCCCCATTTCTTGAAGATGAATCAGTTACCATAGCTAAGAAAATTGCAAAGAAGATTGAAGAAAAGGAGCAGGACCCTACCATTTTCCAGAGTTTTAGCCAGCCTCCTATCGCAAAAGACATTGAAGGTGTCATCCATCTGGTTGTGTGGCTACTTTTCCATTGTGAGTCAAAGGTTGTTTTTCCTAAGGTGTTGCCTTATAAAGAAATGCTCCACCTAAGCAAAGCACAAGAGAATCTACGTGATATATCAAAACCATTTGAGGATGATTGGCTTCCCTTATAGGAAACCCTTTCTAAAATATGAATCTTTCATCCTATGGATGGCGCAAAGGTCTACGCACTAGAGAAAATTTTGGGTTTCTCATTCCTTAAGTGAAACACCCCTGATAGTCGCCAAAATCTATGAATATAAAATTCATCAAGCTCCCTTCAGTTTTTATTTTTTGCTAAGTACCGACCCATGCCTCGAATGAACATCATTAGGCCCTTTTGATAAATGACCGTTGGCCTTCACCACATGTCAGCTCAACACTCTTCAAAGGAATTCTCTCCTTTTCTGTTCTACCGACCCCCACTATGCTCCCACGTTTCTCTACCGCGGGCTATTTTTAACTACTTCCATTCACTTCATCGACGGGCCCCACCCGCCTGCCACATAGCTCCCATTTGTGTAAAGATTTTGTGGGTTCCACAAGCGGCATCTATAATAAACATTGTTGCCATGTGTCATCCCAACAAAATATTTCAACAAAGGGAGGGGAGAATGAAACACAGGTTGCACCATGCTGCCATATGTATCCTTACGGATCCTTCTTCAACACAAAGGATGGAGCAAGCTATGGGTTGCGATATGATGTCACATATTCTAACTACCTATACTGGGTGGCAACACTTGTTTGTTTGAGACTTTTCTAGGACCACTGCTATCATTTGGAGGGGATGCACCTAGATGGGGGCTGACCAAATGCTATGGCCCAAATATTTTTCTGTTGCAACAGCCAAGGGAATCATTGCTACTACATCATTGCTTAGGATTCCAAATATTTTCAATTACTATTTTCCAGGTAGTGGGAATGTTGACTAAATATACTACTCTTTGCTTCTGAAGAGGGGTTGGGGGTTAGAGGTTAGAAATTTCTACGCGTTTTGAGAGTTCAAAATTTTTAGAATTTTAGAGACACTAGGCCTTTTTATCATTATTAGATTATTGTAGAAAGACTCCCAGACTATGTCATTGTTGTTTGAATGGTTCATTTCTAGAACTTCTATAATTTGAATGTGAATTTGTTGGTTTAGATCATGTATTTGACTCCTCTTTTCAGTGAATGGGTGTGAAAATTAGTTTATGTCATTTAATGTGTTGTTCATGCTTCAATCTTTATTTTCTATCATTCTAGGACATAGAAAATTGTTGAATGGGCCCTTAGATCATTTGAATGGTTCATTTCTAGAACTTCTATAATTTGAATGTGAATTTGTTGGTTTAGATCATGTATTTGACTCCTCTTTTAAGTGAATGGGTGTGAAAATTAGTTTATGTCATTTAATGTGTTGTTCATGCTTCAATCTTTATTTTCTATCATTCTAGGACAGAAAATTGTTGAATGGGCCCTTAGATCATATCCAAAAGATAGGTTTATCATGGCTTTTATCTAAATTCTGGTGCATTACCATAGTTAGATCCTTTATTTTTATATCTGCTTCCTTTTCCCATTCCAAAAAAGCAATTACAGAAGAAGTTGACTTCTTTAAAAATCTAGAGGTCACTTAATTTAGCGCAATATGTCCCCCATAAACTGAGTTTCCCACAAAGGGATGCTACCTTTCTATTTTTTGGCATCAACAAGTCCCACCTAGGTCTTTTTGGCCTTGATGCAGGTTTCACACATTTCTAGGAACTTTTTATTTTTGGTCCCATACATTATGTATAATGGGACTCATTTGCCACCTTGGGCGAATGAGTCCCATGTGACCAAAATTCAAATTTAAATCAAATTTCCGATGCGATTTTATTCTCTTAGATCTTAAGTTGGCCTGTAGTGTTGTAATTTTGAGAATTCTTGCATAATTAATTATAAATACAAGGTTCTTTCACTCATATTCACACCTAGCAAATTTTACAAGCATTCAAGAGTTCACAAGAGCATTTGAACATTCTAAAGATCATTCAAGGAATTTTAAGGGAATATTATCAAGAATTCTAGAGCATTCTTCAAGTGTCATTCATCATGTCAAAGATTTCTTGTATCATGTTGTCTTAGAGCTAAGAATTGTAATGTGGAATTTTTATTTCAAGCAAGCATTACATTTAAGATCAATCAACATCAAGAAAGAGTCCAAGTCCACATACATTAGAGTAATTACTTACATGTTTGCATCACCTTATTATTGGGGTTTGGTGAGTTGCAACATTGCTATTTGTTCATTCATCATTCTCTTTTCATATTTGATTCTACTTCAAGGTTTAACTACCAACAAGGGGTTTGACTAACGAAAACCCCTATTCACTAAGCCCCACCACATTTTCCCATCTTGTTTTTTGATTTGTAGGGCTAGCTTGTATATTTTCCAAGAAGAAAAGGTGGAGAAAAGTTCTCAAGTCTCTACAAGTTTTCAAAGTTGTCATCAAGCCTTGAAGAAGCTTGGAGAGGATCTACAGGTGGTGTTTTGCAGTTTCAGATCCAAAAACTAGTCAGGAAGAGGAAAGTAGATTGTGAGGCACAAAATCCACTTCATAATTTCCAAAAAAGTGGAAGTGGAATAATTCACCACTATTGGTGAATGAGTCCCACTCTATAGGCCTGAACAATATTTTTGCAAATCTGGATACCCTTTTGGCTGAAACCTGCTCTTGTGCATTTTCCAAGAAACTGGACTGATTTTCCCAACCTAGCATATGAGTCCCAGTCAGTTTCAAAGACACAAATTTTAGTGATCTAGAGCTCCATCCTATCTTTTTCAGTTTCCCAGGTGCACATTTCTAATTTCATAGATTTTCATTACAGTTTGCTTATCTTTCTAGGTCATTTAGCATTTTGTTTGCATATCACACTGTGTTTTCAAATATTTTCTTTTCCAAGTTTATAATTGGTGGTGAAACCCTCATTAGACATCATTCAATCTCTAGAACCTTCCCTTTTTCAGATTTCAATCTCCTTTGAATTGAAATCTCAAGGGTTTGTTCTTGAGTGAAGTGGTTGAAAAATTGGTCTTTCTCCTTTTAGGTCCAAAACCCTAGAAGTGAAAGAAAGCACACCACAATTTTTCACCATTTCAATATGCTGATAAAGGGGGCTCCTATAGAGGGAGGACCCATTCACCACCTAGGGTGAATGGGTCCTAGCACCAATTTCTAGGACCTTTATTTTTCCCAATTAAATGTTATGTAATTTGAATAATGGGTGTTGGGATAGATCTTTGGGAGGTGTCACAATTAAGGCTTAAATTTGAATTAAAGGGGATAATTAACTCCGATTAACCACAATTAATTAAGAGGACCCTACATAAGTGTGAAAGTGTGTTGCAACACTTTACAACACCATAAATACGGTACACATTAAGTACATTTTATTAAAGGGGGTCGAAGATAAATGTGAATGTGTTACAACACATTACAACATTAAACCTAGGAAAAAATAGGTTAATTCAATGACAAATATTCCCAAATTAAGTAAGAAAAAGGATACTTTTTATGTTACTACATTTTTCCCCCACTTTAGTGAGAGGATGGCGCCATGTCAAACTCACACTAAAGTAGACATTCAAAACACTTAAGTATGCAACAATAACAAAGATAAATAATCATACTCTATCAAAGGCCAAGAAAAATAAACAAAAAAATCAAGTACAACCATCCCAATGTGATTTAGAATGGGGATGTTTGTCTATAACATATGTTGCTCACTCTAGGGTAGTGGAACCTCAGTCTTTCCACTAGTTGAGTTGTCCCAAATATGTGAATGCTCACTCTGGGGTAGTGGAACACCAGTTTGTCCACTAGGTGAGTTGTCCCAAAGAGGTGGTGTACCATAGAAAAATAGATCTTTGACATTTTCATGGTCATTTAGGTCTTTTCCTTGTGATGCTTGTCTTATTTTGCTTAGATTTAATGATGTAATCTAACTTATACATTCACAACTTAGGTCTTGAATATTCAAATTATAAAGACTTTATGATGTCTTGTGAAAGTGTTGTGAAGTGTTGTAACACATTTCTACACTTTTTAAGACTCTTCTTATTATAATTCAACTAAATATTCCATTTTTATTCCTTACAAAGTCTTATTTTAAAGTGTTGTAAAGTATTGTAACAAACTTTCATGCTTTTCTAGGCTTGTCATCACTAAATACACCTTTCTTATGCTTTATTGGGCCCCTTTATGAACTTATAGTCCTTAATTAAGTGTGTTTTTAAATATAAACCCGACAAACCTCATTAAATGCAACTTAATTC
This sequence comes from Sequoia sempervirens, assembly GCA_007258455.2. Classification (NCBI taxonomy): domain Eukaryota; kingdom Viridiplantae; phylum Streptophyta; class Pinopsida; order Cupressales; family Cupressaceae; genus Sequoia; species Sequoia sempervirens. The sequence goes on from VDFB02265702.1 coordinate 21,117, forward strand.
CCAACACCCACTTGATTTCCTAGAGTGGAACCCATTCGCCATGGGTGGTGAATGAGTCCCTCTTGGCACCAAATTCAAAATAAATTTAGATTTCATTCAGGTTTTTATTCATTAAGACCTTAGTTCAGCCTATGATGTTGTATTTTTGGGAAATTAGGGCACATGTGTGTAGAAATAAGTGTTTTTCTATCCATTTTAACACCCATTCATCTTATTCACTTAATCATCTCATACACTCAAGCATTCCAGTATTTTTCATAATTAAATCAAGCAATTATTAAGCATCTTGGAGCAACCATTGACATATCTTCAGACTTCAACATCAAGGGTTTGGTGAGTTGGTAACACTGGCATGTTATTTTTTCATCATTTCGTTCTTATTTCATTTCATTTCTTCATCAAGGGTTTGATTAGAAAAGTGGGATTTGACCAAGGCAAATCCCTATAGTCTAACCCTTAACCATTTTCCCCTCTTTTCATGTGTGTTTACAAGTCTTATAGGAAGATTTTTCAAAGAGATAGGTGTTGAAAAGTGGTCAAAAACTCATCAAATCTATTCAAGTCAACAAAGACCTAATTCAAGCTTGGAGACATCATTCAACCCATTTTCTACAGTTTCAGTTTCGTCACCTGACAAGAAGACAAGTGTAGATCGGGACCCATAGAGTTGACTTCAAAATTTGCATATTTATGTAGGTGGATTGATTCACCATTAGTGGTGAATGAGTCCCTCTACTAGGCTGGAAAAAGTGTTTTATGAGGATTTTAGTTCCTGGCATCTCGAAACCTATTTTAGCAAAATTTACCAGAACCTGGACTGACTCTCCATCTATGGCGAATGAGTCCCAGTGGTCACAAACATTGATTTCTGAAACATTCTAGAATCTTCCAGCATCAGCATTCAACTTCCAGGTGCACTCCATTTAGTCTCATTAAGTTTTGTCTTCATTTGTGTATGTTTCTAGCTCATTTCTACATATCACACTGTTTTTTCAAACACTTCATATTTCTTAGGTTTTGCAAAAATAATCAAACCATTTTATCAGCCCATTACATTCGAATCATTGCATTTAGAAATAATTTCATTGTACTTGCATTATTTTGAGTGGACCACCTAGATTTTTGTGTGGGATCTATCTCTTTTCCATTAAGTAAAAAACCCTAATTGAGGAAGAGAGTCATAACATCCCTACACCTAAAATATTTGGTTCATTTTGGTGAACATGCATATTGAATATTATCTTTCTGATTTACATTTGCATCCTAGGACTCATTGCATTATCTTTTGCATTGTTTTTGTATCCTATGGTTTCCAACATTGCATTAGTGAATATCTCATATAGATTTCATTTTTGCACTTGAAAACATTACAAAAACTAAAATTTTGCATTTGCATCCTATTTTTGCATCAAAAAAGCATAAAAATCACTTTAAATTTTCTTAAAAATCACAAAAAAAATCTACCCCTAGACTCATTCGCCACCATGGTTGAACCAATCTAGTTGCACTTTTTGCACAACAATTTGTGTCATTTTCGTAGTGTTTTCTGCATTTTTGTTCTCTGTTACTACATTCTTGTTTCAGTTTACATAATTTTTGTTATTTGCATTTTATTATTCCTAGTTTGCATTGCATTTGCATACACCCCACATTTTGTGGTATTTGTATGAGTGTGTGGTTCCCTATTGATAATACTTTAGTGAGGCGAATTTCCCAACTCATGGCTTCCCACGATAACACATTCATTGTGGACCTTGGGTTATCCATATCTCCTACTCCTGGTATTGAAAATTTTGCATTAGGCATGGATACTACCACTAGTACACCTTTTCTTTCCCCTACAATGCATGTTGACACAAACATTAATTCCCTTCTACAAGAAAAAGAGTTAACATTCATGAGGACTTAGCACATCTCCAACATAACTTATGTCTTTAAAACATTTCAACCACTGCCAGTCTCACTATACACAACATCCATCGAATGCTTGAAAGTGATGAAGGTTTAGATGTTATGAAACAAATTGTTGAGATCTATCAAAAACATGCTTCTTCCACCTCTAGCACATCTCAACCAACAAACACTATGGTTACCCAAGGAGGATCTCATATTCCTCCTCCTCCAACCGTAACATCCATGCCCACCTATACCACCCCTCAAGTTACAACAACCATGCAACAGGTTAGTCATGTGACTCCTTTCACTATTCCAACTAGCATTCCTAGTTCTTTTGTGGCATCAAACGTTCCATCCTCCACCACCTTCACCCCTATTAGTGTCCCCTTCACTTGTCCTAACACTACCTACACTCCATCACAATTCTCTCTTCCGCCTCATACCACTTACACTGAACCTCTCATAACACAACTCTTCCACATCGTTTCTTCCATGAAACAAAAAATATCCAGCATAAACCAAAGCCAAAATGTACCACCCACATACTATGTCCATAGTAGTCCACTCTCTTTTGAAATATTAAGAACACAGATGCCACAAGGAATTGAGATGCCTAGGTTTAAGAAGTACATAGGTAAAGGAGACCCTACTAATCATGTTAATGGCTATACTGCCTTATGTAATTACTTTGTCCTTGATGATAAACTGTTAGCTAAATTATTTCCTAGGACTTTAAAGGATACTACCTTGGAGTGGTTTTCCTCTCTACCCAATCATTCAATTCATTCATTTAATGACCTTGTTGATGCCTTTATCAATAATTTACAAGTTCATACATGACCCAAAAAAGAAAATGGTTGATTTGATGAGGTGAAAACAAAATGTGGATGAAAAAGTAACTAATTTCATTTCACGCTATCATTCATTATTTCTCAGCTAGATGTCAAGGTTCCTAAGTCACATCTCCAAAAGATGTTTATTGAAAACTTTCAAACCCACATTCATGATAAATTGACCATGTTGAAATCTCCTTCTTTCATATATTTATGCGCAACTCTTTGTGACTATCACAACTCAGTTACAAGTCATGATGCTAAATCCTCTTCTAAATGAGCTGAGAAGTTTGAAGAAAGCAACCAAAACAACTCACAATTTTTTTGAAAACCAAACAAAGGTTTCTTATAGTTAAATCCCCCTCCTCCACAACCAACTCAACTCATTGATACTCAAGTGCCAACCACTAAAGAAGTCGTTCCCTTTACCTATGGGGACCCAAAGAGACAGTTTAACCCTTTACCTGATACCCTCCATAACACAATGAATCAACTGTTACAATAGATGATCACTTTACCTACAGTCTAACCACTTGATCATACCAAGCCTTTACCACCCACCTTTAAACAAAATGCTTATTGTCATTTTCACTGCCAAAATGGACATGACATAGAACAATGCAAGCATCTCAAACACATAGTACAAAACCCCATTGATTCTAGCCATCTATCCATTTCCAATATTAATGTTGCAGGCAATGTACATCAATCGCCCCTCCCAAATAGAATTTGCAAATTTTTACCAACCTAATGCCTAAACATAATGTTTCCTTTGTCAAGGCCAATGAACCTTCAGACAATGATTTGATGAATGTCGATACAAATGATGAACACCATGATATTAAACTCCAAATTTTACTCATGTCAATCCTATTGATGAAATGGTGGGAACGGTAGACGTTATCCCTCGTAAGGACCAGACTAACAAATCTCTTAATATTACTTTTTCTTCTCACGATATACTTAAAAATCTTCCCGATGCTCCTCTTTACATAGTTGTTTGCATCTATGATAAGCCCACCAATGGGATATTAATAGATCTCGCTTGTGGCAAGAATGTGATCACATAAGACTTTTTGGTGTTACATGATCTTTATCAAGATGATTATGACAAAACAACAACATGGATTAAAACACATCATGGTTTCATGTGTTCTACAATTGGATCGATCGTACTCTCATTATAGATAGGACCTAAAACATTGGATGTAACATTCTCTATCATTCCACAGTCAGATCAGTTTCATCTATGGCTACATCATCCTTGGCTTTGCTTGGTAAAAGTTGTCCCTTTAGTCACTCACAAATGTTAGAAGTTTCTACTTGATAATGAGCTATTTATTGTACACCATAGTGGCCTTAATCCATTGTCTTCTAAAGTTATTTTTTCCTTGAAAGCCTTATGGTCTGAACCCATGGAACTCATCACCCCTCGCAAAGACTTATTTTTCATTTCCTATCAAAAGTTCAAAGCCAATGAATAGCCGAATTGTCTCTTCGCCACATGTCCCCATCTATTTTCGATACTCCTCTCTTAGATCAGATAGTGCTTCAACCTAAAAAAATAGTGCAACCTCATGTGCAACCAACAATAAACACTTCACCTTCATCGTCTAAATTCCCAAGAGATAATGAAACCAACCTCGTCATACCTCCTCAAATTAAACAAGTTTATAAAGAAACATATAAAGTGATTGACTGAGCTCCTCTAGTTCCTTCTGTTCCTCCCCGTTGAGAGGAAATAGAGCCTATAGTGGATCAACCCGCTCATACTCCTAAACAACTTCAAAATATAATCAAAATAAACCAAGGTGCTCAAGAGCATAGGTGTTGTCGTCATCTCCTTGCTCATCAATTACAAACTAAAGAAAACAAAGAAACTCAACCTCCACATTTGATAGCAGCAATTGTTGACTACCCTCCTCCTCCTGATCCTCCACTAGATAGTACGCTACAACTATCACAACCAAACGATCTGATACAACAACTCCTAATACACCCTTCACTGGAAATTACCATTCGTCCTCTAGTTGTGATCAGCTTAGATGACAATGAGGAAATAATGAAAAATTAATGATGAGATACATGATGAATTAAATATATTGTTTTCCTTTTCTATGAGCTTCACTCAGATATCTCCTATCCAGAGTGATGAACCTAGTACTTCCCCTAGTTCGACACTTGCAATTGTCCCCTGCACTATAGAAAATTGGACCCTCTTGAGAAAAGAGACAATTTCACATGTAATTTGACTGACTTTTGAGTCCCTTTGCATCATTTATCCTTTAAAACAACATTTATAGGCCCCTTAGACCCATTATTTTTTATCTAGAGGCTCGTTTTACTTGAGAAATCATCTAAACTCGACAAACAACACAATTCTTTCATACCCTGAAAACCCACCTTCAAAATTTAGTAGTCGGATCCATTTGCCACCTTGGGTGAATGAGTCCCCTATGGTGGGACTCATTCGCCAAGGGTGGTGAATGAGTCCCCTTTAAGGGAAAATTCAATTTTGAGTGGGAATTTGATTAATTTAACTTAAATTTCTGGTGAATGTCAGCCTCTTAGGTCTAAATAACAGGAAAATAAGGTGTTTTTGCTTATAAATATTCATTTCAAGTCATTTCATACATCTTTTAGTAATCTTTCAAAAGCAATTTCTGAATTCAAGTCTTCTACCACAAGTCTTATTAGCAAAAGTTGAAGTTTTAAGGCAGAAAACTAGGGTTTTTGCAGGTCTTGAAGCTCACTCTCCTTGACAAGATTCAACATTGCAAAGGGTTTTTGATGGATTCCTATGGTGAATTATGAAGAAATATAGGTTGAGGAGATGCAACTAGCCATCAAATCACACCTAGGGACTTGGTTTCATATTGATTCCATCTTCCATTGTCACTCTCTCTTCAGATTAAGGTTTGAATTTCTTTTTTTTATCATTTGCATGTCATTTCATTTCCATTTTTCATATGTTATAAGGTTTCTAGGGTTGATATCTTGCATCATACAAATCATCCTTCCATTGCTTATTCTAGAACAATAGAATAGGGCTTTTGTCATACTTCAGACTTTCCTAGTCTTTAACACATCTAAGGCTAGGGTTTTATGTATATCTTTCTCCATTCAAGGTTTAATTACCAAACTAGGGGTTTGACCAAAGAAAATCCCCCATTAGACAAACTATTTTAAGCTATTTTGCAGGAATTTTCTGAGATCCCAAGTCGGGTTTCCATTATAAATTACTATACAGGTGTCAAGGTGTAGAACCAAGATTTGAAGTTGCAGATATTTAAAAGTGGATTGATTCACCATGCATGGTGAATGAGTCCCTCTTGAGGTTTACATTTGAGTTAGATGCAAATCTCGGTTCCCGGTTGACAAAAAACAACTTTTGTGCATAAAAACCCAGAACTATGACTGATTCGCCCAGGGTGGCGAATGAGTCCTAGTCAGCTCAAAATCAAACATCATCAATTTTCTAGATTGCTTTCCAGTATTCTTCAATTTCCCAGGTGCACACATTTTGAAAAATAACCTCCTGTTTGATTTAGTTTTCATTTTGGTTCATCCGTTTTAGCTTTTTGTAAACAACATAGTTATGTTTTCCAACATAGCCTAAATCTTAGTTTTGCATTCATAATCAGTCATATAGAACACTTAATTGCATTTACTTCACTTCATTTAGCTTAAACAACATCACACATAGGTATGTGTAGGATCATGATGGGTCAAAAAGTGGCAATATGATGGGTATGTGGCTAACGACCTTCTTTTTACCCAAAATTGATGAAACGAAATGGGTTTTTAAATGAGATTATCAACTTTCCACCAATATAAATTATTATCATTGATAGGTTGATTGAAAAACATCTATACCTTTAAAGCAGTATCACATTTTTTGAATCAAAAACATGCATCACATTCTATTCTTCACATACTATAGGATTAAAAAAATAAAAAAATTGAATTTCATAAATTTTTGACCAAGTTAAGGTGGTCAGACATACGAGTTTTTATATTTTCTAAAATTTGTAATAAAAAATTTATAATTAATTATTTACTTGGAAAAAAATTACAAAAAAATATGCATCACATTGGGACATGGTCCTCTACTTATATCTAAAATCTTATAAAAAATATTATCATTTTATTGTGGTTAGGGTGGTCAGACAGACACCTACTTCTTATTTTTTCCCTGAAATTTAAGTACTACTGCATTGAAATTTCTAATTTTCACCAAATAGATTTTTTTTTTTTTAAGAACCTACTAGTTTAGAAACTACATTCAATTTGCTACAAATTCTTTTCTTACATATTTTTGAAATAATATAGATAACTTATTCAAATTTTACGTCAAGTTGCCTAACTCTAATTTTTTTGAATTTTTTTCCACCTAAGGGCCTATTTTTTCCATGATGATCTGGCACATACCCACATAACATAATTTGAATGAACCCCTTAGCATTTTGGCCCTACCTCTCTCCTTTTGGGTCAAAAACCCTAGAAGAGCTAGAGAAGTGCATTGGTGCCAAAAATCTACGGTTCATCCCCTTGGACAATCAACGACCCTCATAATACACTGAAAATGATTGGGAGGTAGATGACTTGTTAGATGGTTGACTTGTATTTTCCCTACTATCATTTTACATTTGGGTATGTGCGGGATCATCATGGAAGAAAATGGGCTAAAATTAGAAAATCAGGTTAGGCAACTTGACAAGTGAATAAGTTATCTTTTGTTATTTAAAATATGAGGCATAGAATCTATAGAAGGTTGAGATGTGGTTCTAAAATACTAGGTTTATTTAGAAAAGTCTATCTGATAAAATTTGAAATTTCAATGCGATGTGTTAAATTCGGAGGAAAAAGAATAAGTGGTGTTTTGATGTAACTGCTAACTGCAAAATGATAATATTTTATGTCTTCAGATAGTCAGAAGAACTATTTCTTGGATGTGATCATGTTCCCCATATTTTCCGATAATAGTGTGAATTTTAATGTTTTAAAAAATAAAAACTGCGTATGTCATTTCTGTAAATTGAGCCAAAAAAAACTTCATGGAATTCATTTTTTCTTTTTAATCTTATAGTATGCAAAGCATAAGTGTAGCGTCTTCGGTCAAAATGTGATACTACTAGCTGTATATTTTTCAATCATCCTGTCAATTAAGACTTAGTAATAATTCAAATAAAATGAATAATAATTATTAATTCGGTAAACAATAATTTATATTGGTGGAGGCCCAGAATCTCCTTTAAAAACCCTTTTGTTTCATCGGTACAGTAAGTTGTCGACCACATACTTCTATACCATCATATTGTCACCTTTTTTTATTCCCTTTCCACCACATGCCATTTCCTTTTCTTTTTTTTCTTTGATTGCTTGTGTGTACTATGATACCCCGTAATGTGTGTTTTATATTCTCTCTCTTTGTCCACTTCCTCTATCTGTACCTTCATTATTCTATATGTCATACATCACTTTCTCTTTTTCACTTTTGTTTTGATTTTTCCTTTTGGGGTTGATGCAAATCGTAGAGATGTCCTATGTCTCTTCCATGTTGACCCAAAAGGTCCCTTTTCCCTTTTATTTTATCTCTTGCTTGTCTTTTTCCTTTTCGGGATGATGCAAGGCATTGAAGTTGAAAATGTCTCCTTCATGTTGGCCCCAAAATCTTTTCCTTTTCTTTTTTCTTTTCATTTCTTTTTGTTGTGTTTCTCCTTTTGGGATGATGCAAGGCATTGAGACCGAAATGTCTCCTTGCAATGTGTTGACCCAAAAAGCTTTCCCTTTTCTCTTTCCTTTCATTTCTTTTGCTTGTGTTTCTCCTTTTGGGGATGATGCAAGGCATTGAGATGAAATATCTCTCCTTCATGTTATTAAAAGCTTTTCTTTTCATTTCATTCTTTTCAGTTATGTTTCTCCTTTTGAGGGAAGATTCAAAGAAGCATTAGGATAGCAATGTCTCTTCCATATTGACCATGGTTCCTTTTTCTTTTATTTTCTCTCTGTCATTCTTCCAGTTTCTATGTATTTGAGGAATGATGACTAGTTCAATTCTTTCATCAAAACATTATAGCACATATTGACCCAATCCATAGAACCTTTATGTGTTTGGTGTGTTTTCGCTTTACGGAAACCCTCTTTCTTTTGTTCCTTTTCTTTCCACAGATGTACTTACTCTCGAAGCATTATGACTTGGCATAAGGGCTTTCAAGTTGGCTCATGTCTTCTTCTTTTGTCTTTTGCTACTTTAAAGTCATTTCTCCTTGACGATTAGCAATTTCTTTAAAGTGGGGCATACATTGGCATAATTCATTTTTCATTTTTCTTTCTTAGTGCAGCCTTGTTACTTCAAATGATATGTTTGTCACTTTGTGGATGACATTGGGTGTGATGTCCTTCATAAGTGTAATCTATCTTAGCATATTTCATTCCTCTTGGTGGCCTGATGTGACTCATTGCATCCCTTGACTTCTGAATATTCTATTCTTTGATTGGTCCTCTCTTGGAGACGTTAGACACAATATTCACTAAGTGCGTATGTGCAGGATCATGATGGGCCAAAAAGTAGCGATATGATGAGTATGTGTAGGGTATGTGGCTGATGACCTTTTTTTTACCCAAAATTGATAAAACAAAAAGGGTTTTTAAAGGAGATTCTGGCTACCATGTGTTATTCTTTATTTTAATTTAATAAATAATTATTATTCATTTTCTATTTGAATTATTCTGAAGTCTTGATTGATGGTAGTTGAATTTTTGCAAGCTTTCAAATGGTATCACATCTTTGAATCTGAAACATCATTCCTTTACATACTATAGTGTAAAGAATAAAATTAATTCATGAAGTTTGACCAAGATAAAATTGGTTAGACACTCCACGAGTTTTTATATTTTTGGGTATGGCCAAAAAAATCGCAATTAATTATTTACTTGGAAAAAATTACACAAAATATGCATCGGATCGGGACATAGGTCCTCTACTTATATCTAAAATATTATAAAAATATTATCATTTATTGTGGTTAGGGTGAAAATTAGAATGGACACCTATATATTTTTCACAAATTTAAGTACTGTGCATTGAAATTTCAAAAATTTCTTAAATAGATTTTTTTTTAAATAAACCTAGTAGTTTAAGGCACATTCAATTTGATACATATTCTGTTCTTACATATTTTTGAAATAATATGAATGTATTCAAATTTTTCGTCAAGTTTCTTAACCTATTTTTTTGATTTTCCCTTAAGGCCTTTTTTTTCCCATGATGATCACACCCTTTTAAGTGATAGACTTTAATTGAGTCGTAAGACTCTGTTTAAACATTTCCTTTTCATTTTGTTTTGCATTACATACATGCCACATAACAAAACTTGCTTTCCTGTGTGGTCATCCTACTTGTTCATGATTTCTAAGCATACAAAGTCTTGCTTGTCTCATGAAGGACAAACCAAAATTTTCCTTTGTGGCACCTTATTAAAGTTATCAAGAGGTATAACTTTGATATGGTTGAGCAGGAAGCCCATTCTGAGGCACGTATTTCCCCATAGCCACCTATGTGTTTGTGAGTACATACCAACCGAGCATATGTTTCTCACCCTTTGTGCCTTCTCACCCGGTAGACAACCATAAGTTCCATCACCCCAAAGTGAGTATGTATTTTTCTTTTTGTGACAAACAACCTATATCTGATCCAGAACTAGCTAGACAAATGATCATAGCTTGATTTGCCTTTTCCCCTTTTCTAGATCCCTTTTCTTCTTCTCTTTCATATGTGTGTTCCTTTGTTCCTATGTTTAGTTTTTCATGGGATCTTCATCCTAGGGGCTTGATCATCCTTCTTAATCATTGTTGTCTCATCATGCTAGCATAGCTACACTTGGATCCCTCTTGATATGCATGGCTACTTTAGTGTGATTTTGAAGGAATTTTATCCTCTCATTAAAGTGGGGGCTAAATGTACCATAGAAAAATGGATCTTTGACATTTTCATGGTCATTTCGTCTTTTTCCTATGATGCTTGGCTTATTTTGCATAGATTTAATGTTGTAATGTAACTTATGTACATTCACATTAGGTCTTGAATATTCAAATTATAAAGACTTTATGATGTCTTTTGAAGGTGTTGTGAAGTGTTGTAACACATTTCTATGTATGTGCAGGATCATGATGGGCCAAAAAGTGGCGATATGATGGGTATGTGTAGGGTATGTGGCTAACGACTTTTTTTTAATCCAAAATTGATGAAATGAAAAGAGTTTTTAAAGGAGATTCTCAGCTTTCCACCAATATAAATTATGCTTTATTTTGAATTTAATAAATAATTATTATTCATTTTCTATTATTTGAATTATATTAAAGTTAGAGTTGATAGGTTGATTGAAAAACATCTATAGCATTCAAAGGTATCTGTTTTTGAATCTGGAAACATATTGTCACATTCTATGCTTCAAATACTATAGGATTAAAAAAAAAAAAAAATCATGAAGTTTTGACCAGAAGTTAAAATTAATTGATTTCCCAGTTTTATATTTTTTAAAAGAAGTTGTAATAAAAAATCATAATTAATGGTTACTTGGAAAAAAATTATAAAAAAATATTACAGCCCATGGGACATGACCTCTACTTATATCTAAAATCTTACCAAAAAATATGGTCATTTATTGTAATTTAGGGTGGTCAAGCGAAACCTAGTTCTTATTTTTCCATAAGTTTAAGTACTATTGCATTGAAATTTCAAATTTCACCAAATAGATTTATTTTTAAAAAGCTAAACTAGTAGTTTAGAAACTACATTAAATTTTCTACAGATTCTATTCTTACATATTTTTGAAATAATATAGATAACTTATTCAAATTTTCACGTCAAGTTGCCTAACTATGATTTTTTTGAATTTTTTGCCACTTAAGGGCCTATTTTTTCCATGATGATCCTGCACATACCCTTCTACACTTTTCTAGACTCAAGTCTTATTATAATTCATCTAAATATTCCCTTTTTATTCCTTACCAAGTCTTATTTTAAAGCATTGTAAAATCTTGTAACAAACTTTTACGCTTTTTTAGGCTTTTCATCACTAAATACACCTTTCTTATGCTTTATTTGCCACCTTTATGTACTTATAGGCCTCAATTAAGTGTGTTTTTAAATATAAACCCAACAAACATCATTAAATGCCATGGGTGGCGAATGAGTCCCTCTTGGCACAAAATTCAAAATAAATTTAGATTTCTTTCAAGTTTTTATTCGTTAAGACTTTAGGTTGGCTTGTGATGTTGTATTTTTGAGAAAGTAGGGCACAAGTGTGTAGAAATAATTGTTTTTCTATCCATTTTAGCACCCATTCATCCTATTCACCTAATCATCTCATACACTCTTGAGCATTCAAGCATTTTTCATCATTAAATCAAGCAATTATCAAGCATCTTGGAGCAGCCATTGACATATCTTCAGACTTCAACAACAAGGGTTTGCTAAGTTGGTAACACTTGCATGCTATTTTTTCATCATTCCTTTCTTGTTTTATTACATTTCTTCATCAAAGGGTTTGATTAGCAAAGTGGGATTTGACCAAGGCAAATTCCTATACTCTAACCCTTAACCATTTTTTCCCTCTTTGCATGTGTGTTTACAAGTCTTGTAGGAAGATTTTTCAAAGAGATAGGTGTTGAAAAGTGTTCAACAAGTCATCAAAGCTATTCAAGTCAACAAAGAGCTAATTCATGCTTGGAGACATCATTCAACCCATTTTCTATAGTTTTAGTTTAGTCAACCAAACAAGAAGACAAGTGCAGATCTGGACCCACAAAGTTGACTTCAGAATTTGCAAATTTCTGTAGGTGGACTGATTCACCATCAGTGGTGAATGAGTCTCATTGCCAAGCTGAAAAAGTGATTTTTGAGGATTTTAGTTCCCAACATTTTGAAACCTGTTTCAGCAGAATTTACCAAAACCTAGACTGATTCTCCATCTGTGGTGAATGAGTCCCAGTAGTCATCAATTAGTGATTTCTAAAACATTCCAGAATCTTCAATATACTAGTATTCAACTTCCAAGTGCACTCCATTTAGTCTCACTAAGTTTTGTCTTCATTTGTGTATGTTTCTAGATCATTTATGCATATCACACTACTTTTTAAAAGACTTCATATTTCTTAGGTTTTGCATAAATAATCAATCCATTTTATTAGCCCATTGCATTCATATCATTTCATTTAGACATAATTTCATTGTAATTGCATTAGTTTGAGTGAACCACCTATATTTTTGTGTGGGATCTATCTCTTTTCCATTAGGTGAAAAACCCTAATTGAGCAAGAGAGTCATAGCATCCCTACGCTTAAAATCATTGGTTTAGGTGGAAAATGAGAGAATCGTATTAGCTTCTCATACATACTGAAGTTATCCTCCTGAAAAATTTGATAGGGCACCACAATGTAATGCTTTTTGTAAATCCTTTTGTAATGTCATGTATGCAAGTTTTTGTTAAAGGGGATTTTTCTTTGTTCGTGTAAGGTCTTCTTTTTAGGGAGAATTGTGCCTAATGTCTCAAAGAGAGGACAAGTCAAGGGTATTATATCATCACTCATGGGATGCCTCATTCACATTAGTACATGACAATAGATCATACTCTTTTGGAAGACATCAAACCCAAATACACCACCAAGAAGAGGACACATCACAAGAAAAAAGAAAAATCAAACCATGAAATATGCCAAAAGATACCATCGATGTATGCCCCCACTTTAAAGTGGTTACTACACCATTATTGTGAGAAATTTATTTAAATTAGCCTAGTGTTTTTCCTAAGACATGAGAGCTTTCCTCAAAAAACCCTATGAGAAGTCATATGTTTCCAAAATAAATCTACGTCATGAAATAGGAAAGAAGGGTTGCTCCCACAAATACATAAGGGATCTATGGATTCAAGGTTAGTATGTCTTTTCTACAATGTTTTCGTAGAGCATGGAACTATCATCATTCCCCAAATACTCATAGAACTAGAAGAATGACACAAAGAGAGAGAAAACAAATAAAAACCCTTTTGGGTCAACTTGGAAGAGACGTGAATGTCTCGATGCCCCACGTCATACCCAAAAGGAAAACAAAAGACAAAGGAAAAATATAAAAGAAAAGGATTTTGGGTCAACATGGAAGAGACATAAATGTTTTGATGCCTTGTGTCATCCCCAAAAGGAAAACACAAGATGAATAAAATTATTACAGCATATATAAAAATGAAAGCTACATTTAGAGGAATGCACAAGAAGAGAGAGATACATCAAATGAAACATCACAGGGGATCACATTATGCACATGAAATCACATAAAGAAAACATGAAAATGCAAAAGACTAGTTAAACACATGTGAGTCAACTTATAGTAGGTCATACACATCCCAATCTCAGTCGATATAAATAGAAGTTGGACAACTAGCCAAAGGGACAAGAGTGAGTGTTGAACTAGGGGAAGCATCAGGTTCAACATTGTTTTTAGGATATTTGTAATTTAAGCTCATATAAGAAGAGACCAATGTATTCAAATCATCTTGCACTTGTTCATCAATATTTTCAATGTCAATGTCATCATATAAATTTATCAAAATGGGGGATCGAATGACAATGTCCATGGAAGTTTCTTGTTTATGTTGTGACGAGGGTATAGATTCATCATGCATTGCTTCAGGTAAGTTCAGATTTTGATTTTCTATGTTCTTATTTTCTTGAGTTTTTAACCTACGAGCAATAGCACATCCTCTATGCTTACACTCTCTAGCACTTTGATTCCTTTTCAATTTATTATCAATTTTTGTTTTTGTAAGAGCAGGTTTGTCAATCATAGGTTCCTTCTCTTCCTTGGGAGGAAAAGAAGAAACAATAGTAGGTTGTTCAACCACTTTATCTTTGACTTTGTAAAATTGTTTGAATCTAGGAGGGACAATGAGATTGTTTGTATTATCTTGTGGGCTCTTGTAGGAAATTGTGCAAGGTTTTTCTATATGTTGCTCTTTTATGTTTGGAAGGAATTTTGGTTTAATCGTTGTTTCATCAAGGATAGATGTTTCATTTATAGGTTGAGGCATGTTTCGAAGGGATAATTTTGCTATTTTATTTGCCTTAAAATTTTGATATTATTTGAAAAAGAAATCCTCACGAGTCTTGATAGGTTCCATAGGCTCAGACCAAAAGAAATATAATGAAAAATTCCCTTGGGTTGATGCTGGATTAAATCTACTATGATGCATAGTAAAGATATTATTTCCAAATGAAAAATTTAGACTATGCCCAATTGAACCGACAACATTCATGGAGTGAATCCATAGATAGCCTAGCTTCACACGAAATTGATCTGATTGCATAATGATGGAAAATGAGAAAGTTAATGTTTTCAGTCCCACTTTTAAAGGGAGATATATTGAGCCTATCATAGGGAAAGCAAACCCATTATGCATCTTGATCCATGCTTTCAGTTTGTCATATGTATCTTGATATAGTTCATGCACATATAAGAATTCTTTAGTGATCACATTATCTCCACATATGGGATCAATTAATATCCCATTAGTGGGCTTATCATTGAATCAACCAACTATGTAAAGAGGACCATCAGGTGCATGTTTAAGTATGTCATTTTGTGAGAAAGCAATATCAAGATACTTTTAAGTTGATCCATTATGAGAAATAGCTTTGATAAATGCTATCACATTATCTATGCGATATGGTTTCATATCATCATCCATATGAACATCGTTCTTAGTTTCACTAGAAAAATTGGCTATGGTAGATTTATTATTATTGTTTTCCTGACTGAAATAGCTATGAATGAAGTGACTAAGGCCATAGGAAATTTGTGTTCTAATTCCAATTTTAAGCACTTTCCTTAGATTTTGTATAATGGGAACCAAGCTAATGTCCATGCATTCACTAAGGATATGGGCTTGTAAGTTTTTGAATGTTTAATCTAGTTTTTTAAGGTCATCTGGTGAGATTTGAAGGGAACTATACAAATATTGAGCCATGGAGGGTTGATTAACAACACTATCAAAAAGAGAGTTAGAACACCCAAGATCCATGGCGAGTGAGATGTCATGGGATGACACGAGCCTTGAACTTTGTCTTATAATAGTATTATGAATAGGACACCAAGTTGTAAAGCTCATGGAAGTTTTACAACCCTAGTGTGAAAACCCTGAATGGAAAGATGCAATGCAACAACCTAGAACAGAATGCAATTTACTGATTACACAATGCAATAAACTGAAATTGAGATGTTTGAATGCAAATATTAAATTTTAATAATGCATTGAAATGAAGCAGTTTAAGCTAAATGCAATGAACTTGATGAAACAACAAATCAAGAAACTGAAACAGGAAAATAATAGTAGCAAACAAAAGCCTAAAAATGAGAGTTTAATTTCCAAAAAATGTGGATCTATAGATAATAGGGACTCATCCACCAGTAAGGGCGAATGGGACCTAGTTAGGTTTTTTTGAGATGTTTATGTGGATTTCAGAGTGATTTTTAATGCCTTTTTAGATGCCAAAAGGTGCTGATTTGACCTAATCATGGAATCATTCACCAGTAAGGGTGAATGGGTCCTAGTTAGGTATTTTAAAATGATTTTTGAATTTTTTGTAATCTTTCAATAATTTCTTTAAGTTATAGACCATGTAAGGTAGTGATTTTTAGTTTTATATTTTTCAAAAATGCAAGGTGAAAATGTAATGAAAAGATGAATTCAAGGACCTATGTTGAAATGCAATTTTGTTTTGATTTTCAAATATAAATAAATGAGATCTAAATGATATGCACGATGACCAATTTTTTATTTTATTTTGGGTATGTGCAGGATCATCATGGAAAAAACAGGCCCTTAAGTGGCAAAAAATTTAGAAAAATCAGAGTTAGGCAACTTGGTGTAAAAATTTAAATAAGTTATCTATATTATTTCAAAAATATGTAAGAATAGAATCTATAGAAAATTGAATGTAGTTTCTAAACTAATAGGTTTATTTTTTTTTTAAAATCTTTTGGTGAAAATTTGAAATTTCAATGCGGTAGTACTTAAATTTTAGGGAAAAAAATTAAAAGTAGGTGTCTGTCTGATGACCCTAACCACAATAAAATGATAATATTTTTTTATAATATTTTAGATATAAGTAGAGGACTCATGTCCCGATGTGATGCATATTTTCTTGTAATTTTTTTCCAAGTAAATAATTAATTATGAATTTTTATTACAACTTTTAAAAAATATAAAAACTCCTATGTCTAACCACCTTAACTTGGTCAAAACTTCATGAAATTCAACTATATTTTTTTATCCTATAGTATGTGAAGCATAGAATGTGACACATGTTTTGGATTCAAAAAATGTGATACCGTTTGAAAGCTATAGATGTTTTTCAATCAGCTATCAATCAGGACTTTAGTCATAATTCAAATAGAAAATGAATAATAATTATTTATTAAATTCAAAGTATAGCATAATTTATATTGGTGGAAAGCTGAGAATCTCCTTTATAAACCCTTTTCATTTCATCAATTTTGGGTAAAAAAATGTCGTTAGCCACATACCCTACACATACCCATCATATCGCCACATTTTGGCCCATCATGATCCTACACATACCCTTTTTCAGATTTAGAGAGATGCAAAAAAACATGAATCTAAACCCTAAATGAGATGCAATTTTGAATGCAATGCAAGAAACCCTAAATGAGATCTTAATTCGATGCAAATGAATGCAAGATATAATTCAATAAGTTGGGTTCACCATTAATGATTAGTGTGAAAAAAGGGGTAGGGTTCATCAAAGAACCATTAGAGTTTTCCACAAAAATCACTACAATTCATGCAATTATGCAAGCCAAAATATGTAAATAACAATCATAAATTGACCCTAACTATTATGGAAACTATGAGGGGAGTTTTTAGAGCTTAAAGAGGTGTGTACCTTGCTGCAATAAGCTTATTTTTAGGGCACAAAGGACTCATTCGCCTTTAGTGGAAAATTGGTGCATGTTAGGGTTTCTAAAACTGAGATCTAGGTTATTTTCCTTGATGTTTTCACTCTCAGATTCCTAGTTGTCAACTCCCAAAAACATATACTTAACTCTGTAGCTTAAATTCTTTGTTCTTGCACTATAATGGTCAACTTTGCAACTTGACAACTTTGACAATTTCACTCCAATCTTCTTCTCCATTTGATCTTTAACCTGTAAATCTGCAAACACACATTCAAGGAGAGAAAAACTTGTTCATTGTTAGTTAATAGGGGTTTTCCTAAGTAAACCCCTATTTAGGTAATTAAACCAAATGATTAAATAATGAAATTGAAGCATGAAACATGAAATGTGCAATGTTGATACCTTGGAAGTTGTCTTGGAAGATAAATCTACAATCTAACATGTAGTAGACATGAAGAATGTAGATCTTCGATGTGAAATAATGCTTGTAAGTATATCCTTAATGCTACACTAACAATCTTAGATCAACAACATGCATGGATGTACTAAATCCTTGTCATGATGAAATGATATTGAATTGCTGCAATAAACTCTTGATAATCTTCCTTGAAATTCCTTTGAAAATGCTCTATAATGCTCTTGCTTTTGATCTCATAAAGTCACATAAAATTTCTAGGAGAAACAATGTGAATTAGCCACTTATTTATACTAAATCAAGAGATTAACCCAAAAATTCAAATAATTCAAGTGGACACCAGATCAAGAAACAAACATTATTAAATTCTCGTCATAATGAAACTCAAAAAGTGGGTCCTCATTAAGGGAGGGCCCATGTTCACCTCCTAGGGAAAATGGGTCTTGACACTATTTTCTAGGACCGTGCCTTCAAGGAATGAAAGAACACTAAAAACCCATGTGAAATATGGTGATAAAGGGTGGTCCTATAAAGGGAGGACCCATTCACCACCTAGGGAGAATGGGTCCTAGGACCAATTTCTAGGACATTTATTTTTCAAGAAATTAAATGTTATGTAATTTAAATTATGGGTGTCAGGATAGATATTCTGGTGTCACAATTAAGGCTTAAATTTGAATTAAAGGGGATAATTAACTCCATTTAACCACAATTAATTAAAAGAGGACCCTAGATAAGTGTGAAAGTGTGTTTCAACACTTTACAACACCATAAATAGTGTACACATTAAGTACATTTTATTAAAGGGGGGCCCAAGATCAATGTGAATGTGTTACAACATATTACAACATTAAACCTAGGCAAAAAAAGGTTGATTCAATGACAATTATTCCCAAATCAAGTAAGGAAAAATGAGACCTTTTCCATTACTACACTCTTAAAGATAAATTTTTGTTACCTAATATAGATATGATTGTGGAATCGACTGCATGCCATGCCTTGTTATCTTTCATGGATGGCTTCTTGGGTTACAATCAGATCTGTATTAACCTGAAAGATCAATACAAGATAGGGGTATGTGCAGGATCATGATGGGCCAAAAAGTGGTGATATGATGGGTATGTGTAGGGTATGTTGTTGCTGAATTTCTTTTAACGCAAAATTTATAAAAGGAAAATGGTTTTTAAAATAGATTCTCAGATTTCCACCAATATAAATTATGCTTTACTTTGAATTTAATAAATAATTATTATTCATTTTCTATTTGAATTACGACTAAAGTCCTAATTGATAGGCCGATTGAAAAACATCCATAACTTTCAAATGGTATCATATTTTTTGAATTCAAAACATGTGTCACATTCTATGCTTTGCATACTATAGGATTAAAAAAAAAATTGAATTTCATGAAGTTTTGACCAAGTTAAGGTGGTCAGACATACAAGTTTCTTATATTTTTTAAAAGTTGTAAAAAAAAATCATAATTAATTGTTTACTTGGAAAAAAAATACAAAAAAATTTGCATCACATCGGGACATGAGTCATCTACTTATATATAAAATCTTATAAAAAAATATTATCATTTTATTGTGGTTACAGTGGTCAGATAGACACCTACTTCTTATTTTTTCCTTGAAATTTCAATTTAGAAACTACATTCAATTTTCTACAAATTCTATTCTTACATACTTTTGAAATAATATAGATAACTTATTCAAATTTTTACGTCCAGTTTCCTAACTCTGATTTTTCTGAATTTTTTGCCACTTAAGGGCCCATTTTTTCCATGATGATCATGCACATACCCATAGCCTTCACTACCCCTTGGGGTACCTTCTATTATGTGGTCATTCCCTTTGGGTTAAAGAATGTAGGAGTGACTTACCAATGGGCGATGACCCTAATATTCCATGACTTCATGTATAAAATTCTAGAAGACTGCATTGATGATATATTGAAAAAATCTCTAACCCATCAAGATAAACCTTCACCTTATTTTTAAAATACTTTGACTCTACAAGATGAGGTTTAATCCTCTTAAGTGTGTCTTTGGTGTATATGTAGGAATTTTTTTTGGATTCATATTCTCATCGTGGAATTAAAGTAGACATAAATAAGATTGATGCAATTGTTAACATGCCTCCACCCAAGAACATTACTAAGTTGTAAACTTTACAAGGAAAGATTCAGGGAATTCATAAATTCATATCTCAATTGGATGAGTGTACCCTTCCTTTCACTAGTTTGCTAAAAAGGGACGTTCACTTCATATTGGATAAAGGGTGCTAGAAATATTTTGAGTCAATAAAAACTTATTTGGCCAATCCTCTTGTATTAATGCCAGCTATACAAGATAGAACCTTTCTACTTTACCTTGCTACATCACCATACACTTTGGTGGCCTTGCTCGCTCAATATGATGATGTCAGGAAAGAGAGGGCAGTCTACTACATTAGTTGCATCCTAGTTGGTTATGAAACCTATTATTCATCCATGGAGAAGCAATGTATTTCTCTCGTCTTTGCAACATAGAAGCTTAGGCACTACCTTCTCCATGCCAAAATGCATGTCATTATGAAAAGTGATCTCCTAAAATATTTTTTCTTTAGTGCCAGACTTGCTGGGAGGTTAACGAAATGGGTGATGTTACTTTTTGAGTTTGATGTAAAGTTTGTTACTCAAAAATTGATAAAAGGTCAAGCAGATGTTGATCAATTGGCAGATTCTCTTTCATGTTGCTCCTTCCCAGGTTTGGACTTATTTCCTGATGAGAACATCTTTGCGGTCAATCATGACCTTAGATGTATTTCGATGGATCAAGATGTCAAACTGCCTCTAGAACAGGCATAGTTTTGATCTCACCTGAAGGTTAGATAGTCCCTCTCTCCTTTCGATTGGACTTCCCTTGCACCAATAACATCAGCGAGTATGAAGCCCTTTGGACTCATGCAGGTGATGTGAGTGAGATCTAACAACTACATGAGAGTTCATGTGGCTAGGCTCCAATACTCATAATGCACGTACCAACTGAGCTCCTGGTATAGGTGTGCAAGCTTGTCGTTCCTCCACAAAAAAACTATGCATCGCTCCACCATCACTAGAATAGTATGGATGAGGCCCTCATGTAGGTGAGAGCTTTTCCCATCTATGGTAAGTTTTACGGTCATGGTGACCACCATGACGCAACGTAGTAAGGGTGCAGTGGTTTGAGCATGATTGAACCACCAGGTGTAGATGTACCCAGTCTCGTCCTCGCCATTTGTCTAGCTAGAGTAGTATCAGACACCATCTGATTTCTCCTGCAATAAGTGTATGTCATCTAGCTCTACACATCAGCCATGGATGGGGAGACCAAGGATATGGTAGAAATCCTCGAGAGTGACGGTCATCTCTCCAGTGGGCAATTGGAAGCTCAATGTGTTGGCGTCCCACCTCTCCATCAGTGCCATCAACATCTAATCATGATAGAGAATCTTTGGCATGGTGTAAACATGCTAGAGATTGATGCACTATAGATGTGTGACCTCATCCTTAGATAATCGGTCCCTCTTGTCTCTGAGCAGGTGTAGAACCTACCCACCAGGATGCTCCTTGATCTCGGGATAGTCTTGTGAAAAAGGAAAAAAAATGAGTCAGTGCATGGAAATAGGAAAAATTTAAGTTAAAAACATTAAAGGACATGTGTGTGCCATGCAAAATTTTGTGCACCACATAAGTGTCGGGTATGTGTAGGATCATGATGGGCCAAAAAGTGGCGATATGATGGGTATGTGTAGCGTATGTGGCTAATGACTTTTACCCAAAATTGATGAAATGAAAAGGGTTTTAAAGGAGATTCTCAACTTTCCACCAATATAAATTATGCTTTACTTTGAATTTAATAAATAATTATTATTCATTTTCTATTTGAATTACGACTAAAGTCCTGATTGATAGGCTGATTGAAAAACATCTATAGCTTTCAAATGGTATCACATTTGTTGAATCGAAACATGTTTCACATTCTATGATTCACATACTATGAGGTTAAAAAAAAGAATTGAATTTCATGAAGTTTTGACCAAGTTAAGGTGATCGACATATGAGTTTTATATTTTTTAAAAGTTGTAATAAAAATTCATAATTGATTATTTACTTGGAAAAAATTACAAAAAATATGCATCACATCCGAACATGAGTCCTCTACATATATCTAAAATATTATAAAAAATATTATCATTTTTGTATGGTTAGAGTGGTCAGAGTGACACCGACTTCTTTTTTTTTTCCTTGAAATTCAAGTACTACTGTATTGAAATTTCAAATTTTCACCAAATAGATTTTTAAAAATAAAAAATAAACCTAGTAGTTTGGAAATTACATTCAATTTTCTATAGATTCTATTCTTACATATTTTTTAAATAATATAGATAACTTATTCAAATTTTTATGTCAGGTGCCTAACTCTAATTTTTCTGAATTTTTTGCCACTTAAGGGCATGTTTTTTCCATGATGATCCTGCACATACCCTATCCCAATTTTCCATTAATGATGCATAGATGATAGCATGTCCCTAGGATGCCAATGTTTCCTCAGGATGACAACATTGTTCCTAAACACCAGTGTGTGTGGAAGATGTGTGTATGCTTCTAGGATGTCTACATTGCTAAGATGCCTGTGCTACTTGAAAGTTGAAAACATGCAAAAAATAACTAAAATTTAAAATGAGGGGCTTTGAGGCCTACCTAATCTACCTCGAGACCCTCGGCAATATTTGCACACAGTTGGTCTAGCCTAGGATCCTCGTAATCTCACTTGCTTGACATCTTAACGAATTTTATCTCACACAAGTCAACAAAATCCTCACAATGAATAGTGCAAATGACCCTTCTTGGGGCCCACCTAGGTATATATAGGCTTCTTGGGGGCCATATTTCCTACAGTTTATGGTTCCCCAGTTTCTCCTAATTTACCCCACCTAGCTAGGGGGAAACTCGGGAGGGGGCATATAGTCACCTCTTTAACATATTTTTCTTCTAAATCACCAAATTTTTTCTTGATCTCATTCTTCTTGCCATTGTAGCTTCTTCCGATTTTTGGGACTAGATTAAATTTGAGTTTTGTAGAGTGAAATTTTGTGTGATTTCTCACGATAGGTTATGCACTTCTTGTTGAGTTTGATTGTTGGGGGTATCTTCAGTACTTGCTGACTTGACATCTGTGACCTCTACACTACCTTATTCTGGCATGAAAATCCATAAAAATTCAAGTTTGGATAATTTATTTTTCCTTTCTACTTTAGTTCGAATGATTTTCCCCAAAATCAAGCCCACTAAAGTGGGGGAAAATGTAATTTCACAAAATTTCACTTAGGGGTAATTTCACATTTTAGCACTTTGCATGGCATTTCTGACACCTAAACACATTAATGGCAAAAAACTCATGGGTCAAAATTTCACAATTCTAACTCCATGCGGTCCAATGGCGAAGAAATAGTGGCCCAATGACCTATTGCTCGAAAACTTGTTTCTTGGATGCCTGCACGACACACAAATGTCTACGTGGCACGCTAGCATATAGGCGGTTATTCGAGTTTGAAATGGGGAATCTTGAATCTTGGCTCTTGACACATGTCTCTATAGCTAGGCCTTCATGTGTAATGGTTCTTTTTCTCTCTTGCATGCAACAAAACCCCTCTTTTTATCTCATTTTCAGGGGTTCTCTAATTCATTCAATACTCTCTCTTCAACTTCACTTCACTTATCAATCTCTTCAACTCTTGAAAACAACACTTCTACAAGAAAAGCTATGTTGGATCGAGGTCCCTCTAATAGCCAAAGCTCTCTAGCAAGCATTCAATGGTGTATGCATGTGTTCAAGAGGGGGTTGAGGCCTATTGGTAATGCTCTCTCACTTTTTTCTATCTGTGAATAGATTAGATCTCTTTGTTGGGTATGTGCAAGATCATCATGGAAAAAACAGGCCTTTAAGTGACAGAAAATTTAGAAAAATCAGAGTTAGGAAACTTGACGTTAAAATTTGAATAAGTTGTCTATATTATTTCAAAAATATGTAAAAAATAGAATTTATAGAAAATTTAATGTAGTTTCTAAACTACTAGGTTTAAAAAAAAAAAATCTATTTGGTGAAAATTTGAAATTTCAATGCAATAGTATTTAAATTTCAGGGAAAAAATAAGAAGTAGGTGTCTGTCTACCACCCTAACCACAATAAAATGATAATATTTTTTTATAATATTTTAGATATAAGTATAGGACTCATGTCCCAATGTGATGCATATTTTTGTAATTTTTTTCCAAGTAAATAATTAATTATGAATTTTTTATTACAACTTTTAAAAACTATAAGAAACTTGTATGTCTGACCACCTTAAAACTTAGTCAAAACTTCATGAAATTCAATTTTTCTTTTCTTAATCTTATAGTATGTGAAGCATAGAATGTGATGCATGTTTCAGATTCAAAAAATGTGATACTGGGTTTGAAAGCTATAGATGTTTTTCAATCAACCTATCAATCAAGAATTTAATCGTAATTCAAATAAAAAATGAATAATAATTATTTGTTAAATTCAAATTAAAGCATGATTTATATTGGTGGAAAGCTAAGAATCTCCTTTAAAACCCCTTTTTGTTTCATCAATTTTGGGTAAAAAAAAAGTTATCAACCACATACCCATCATATTGCCACTTTTTGGCCCATCATGATCCTACACATACCCTGTTTATTTACTACTTGGTGGTGTGGGTTCACCTCCTGAAGTGGGGATTGCTTTCACCATTTCCTTTTGACCATTTTGGTTACTCTCTCTATCTATTTGGTTGTCTGTAGAGGTTGGAACACCAAAGTGGTGGTTTGACTGCAGTAAACCCCTATACAACCCCAACATTTTTTCTCGTTCATCCTATGTGAAAATTGCTAAAGTGAGGCTCAAAGTGAAGAGTCAGATGTTTGGTTATCCATAAGTTCCCTCTTAACTCTCTTTGTGCTTTCTTCTAGTTTATCCTCTTTGCATTATCATTTTTTTGGTAGATCTCAGATCTGGGATATATAGTGAAGCTTTGGTATACCCATTTGAGTCCTCAAGGTCTTTGTTTTTTGGGACGATAGCATGTCATTTGGACTCTAGTGCGCCACACTAGCATCTTGAATCCACATTATAGTATCCTTTTTGAGAGCTCCTCTTTTGGAGGTAGGAATCTAGGAGCTTTTCTCAGGTCTTGAAGTAGTCTTTTGTGATAATTAGTCTAGATATACTTTTCTTGCAATTTCTTCGTTTAGATTGTATTGAGGTAGATAAGGGTAGTTCGTTCCTTGGGATTCTCTTAAGAATGAAGAGATCCATGAGTAGCAAATCACCCTTATCTCACACTTTGAACCAAACTTAAGCTTTAATGGATAATGGATCTAGTCCAAACATTTATAGTAAGTAATTTATCGGATGTTATCAAATTTTACTCTACTAAATTGTAACCACAATTTGAACTTATCATCAATGCAGTTTGATAAAGTGACCCATGAATCCATTGGTTTTATTACTTTACCTATCACTTTGGGATCCATCATACTTGATATAATGTTCCATGTGATGCCTAGTGGTTTAGTGTATAACAACCTTTAAGTTTTTAAATTTGGATTCATGTCATAGGTGTTGTATCTTCTACACTTGAATAAAACTTGAAGTAATGTATTCAAAAAGAGAGAAACATATTTATAGAGGTCAAATAAGATGTAATAAGGACCACACTAAAGATTTCAACAAGAGGAAAATGAAGGAGAAGTTTTAGATTTGAACTATGAGCCTATAGTAGGGATTCTAGACAATACAATAAGGAAACTAAGGCTTTATGCATTCCAATAGTGGGGAGAAGGGAAAGAAAACTAGAAGATGATGAAGTGGAGGGGTATGTGCAGGATCATCATGGAAAAAATAGGCCCTTAAGTGGTGATGAAAATTTAGAAAAATTCGAGTTAGGCAACTTGACGTAAAAATTTGAATAAGTTATCTATATTATTTGAAAAATATGTAAGAATAGAATATGTAGAAAATTGAATGTAGTTTCTAAACTAATAGGTTTATTTTAAAAAAAAAATCTATTTGATGAAAATTTCAAATTTCAATGCAGTAGCACTTAAATTTGAGGGAAAAAATAAGTAGGTGTCTGTCTGACCACCCTAAACACAATAAAATGATAATATTTTTTTATAATATTTTAGATATAAGTAGAGAAATCATGGCTCGATGTGATGCATATTTTTTTGTAATTTTTTTCAAAGTAAATAATTAATTATGAATTTTTTATTACAACTTTTAAAAATTATAAAAAACTTGTATGTCTAACCACCTTAACTTAGTCAAAAATTCATGAAATTCATTTTTTTTAATCCTATAGTATGCGAATCATAGAATGTGACACATGTTTCAAATTCAAAAAATGTGATATCGTTTGAAAGATATAGATGTTTTTCAATCAGCCTATCAATCAAAAAATAGAAAATGAATACTAATTATTTATTAAATTCAAAGTAAAGCATAATTTATATTGGTGGAAAGCTCAAAATCTCCTTTAAAAACCCTTTTCATTTCATCAATTTTGGGTTAAAAAAAAGTCATTAGCCACATACCCTAAACATACCCATCATAACGCCACTTTTTGGCCCATCATGATCCTGCACATACCTGGAGGAGGAACAAAAGAGACTTATGAAAGGAATTATGATAATGTCCCTAATATTTTTTTATTACATTGAGTCATCATATAGTTGTATAAGGGGGGAGGTGAGAATGTGTGTACATAAAAAATCATTGGTTAAATTACATTTATCACCAATAAACCATGGTCATTCATTATAAAAAATATTCATTTCCTTTTTTCCATTGTAATAGACATAAAAACCTTATACTCGTGATTTATTTAAGATAAGGTTTCATTGAATATATTTTTTTAAATAAATTTAATAAACATAAGAATGTCTGTTATGTGTTATAGATGTTTTTATTGTCTTGAGTGAATGGGAAAAACAAATATAGCTAGAAAATTTTAGGGGCTTCAACCCACATGGGAGGTCACAAATCCCTTTGTCAACTTTGGCTCATAAGGGGTAGTAGCCCCCATGGAAGTTAAGCTTCCATAGGGTAGCACAGTGATAGGGCTTCGACCTTGTCCACCCCTACCTTTGAATTTTTTTGTGTTATTTCATTTTTAAATACAAAATTAACATTCCTTTACTTTATATGTATAATTGACTTTATCTATAATATATACATTTTAATATATATCCCTATATATATGTGTGTGTGTGTATTTTAATGTAGTTTGAAATACATATTACCATATATATCTCTTAAAAATCTATATAAAATACCACAAGAGATATTGTTCTCAAGGTGTATATATTTTTTATCAATATCTCACATATAAGTGTAATAGGTGCCTCAAGAAGGATATATATTGGTGTATTTTTTTATAGATTTTTAAAATTAATATATGATAGTTTAGATATCCTAATATGAACAACCCCTTCCCTTTTAAATTGTGTTTTTCACAATGCCTTATGTATTAAGATAAGATAGAGATACTATATTTTTCATTCTTGCATTGAGAAGGCATCTAATGTGTTTTAGAGGAAAGAATACTAAATTTTATACAAATCACTACCAAGTTTTTAAGAAAATAACAATTAGAAATTTAATCAAATTAGGGTACAAAAGAGAGGCAAAACTATTGTTTTACAAAATTTAATAGGGTTTGCAAAATCAGGGGTTGCTACATGTTGAGGGCTAGAGTGCTCAAGGGTGCTAGGGTGGAATTATGATATATTTGTTTTTGATACTTTCTAGGGAGTTTAAGCATGATTTCCTAAGTTTAGGACTCTTGTGGTCTCTATTACTTGATTTTTTCTTAAAAAATAGAACAAAAAAAAAAGAGAAAATAGTTTCTGCAAATTTTTCAAAAGGGGCTTTAACTTCATGGCCCCCTTTAGCAAAGCATGCAAAAATAATAAAAGAGTTCACTAACTTCCAATAAGTTTAAAGGGAAAGGATAAGGATTACAAAATATCTTATCCACAAAGGATAAGGATGACAACTCATAAAGAAAAAAGGTGAATCTTATCCACAAAGGATAAGGATTACAAATATCTTATCCAAAAAGGATGAGGACTACAAATATCTTATCCACTGAGGATAAGGATTACAAATATCTTATCCATGGAGGATAAGGATGACAACTTAGAGGATAAGATTGGAAACTCATAAAGAAAAAAGGTCGAATCTTATCCACAAAGGATAAGGATTACAAACATCTTATCCAAAAAGGATGAGGACTACAAATATCCTATCCACTAAGGATAAGGATTACAAATATCTTATCCATGGAGGATAAGGATGACAACTTAGAGGATAAGATTGGAAACTCATAAAGAAAAAAAGTTGAATCTTATCCACATAGGATAAGGATGACAACTCATCAGAAAATATCTAAAGTTTATCAACATGAATTTTTGAGTTTAGGATTTTTAAATCTATAAATAAGAGGCCTATGATTTGTTGTAAAGGATAGAAAAAGTTTATTGTGACAAAGTGACATTCAATCCTTGAATTTTTTCAGTCCAAAAATGTCTTTACTTTTGTAATTTTCTTCATTTATTGCATCTTCAATCTTGTTTCACTCTAAAATAATGGTTGATTATATGTTTGTGATGTAATGATTTAATATTTTTCAAGAAAACAATCATTGTAATAGCCTTCAGTGAATCAAAGATCAATATTTTTTCCTCTACTTATCTCAATTTTCTTTGTGTATGAAAAAAAAGTAGGTATTATTATGAGTTCTATGAATCTTTGATTGTTTTTTTTCTAAGTTTACATTTGAATTATTGTTGAAAATTATTGTTTGAAGCTTTAGACTAAGATTCATAATTTGTATTGTTGAAAGGAAGTAGAAATCTACTCTATTTGGTCTATCATAGTTCATATTTTGTTTTAGATTTAGGTTATCAAATCTTTCTCATCTCCTTTCCCAACAAATTTATTTAGTTAGAGTTATTATTTTTTAGGTTATTACTAAGGGGAAGCTACCCTTTAACCAAATATTGACCTCTATTTTTGTGAGTCCCACAACTTGAGAGGCAATTCCATGATTCACAGCATAGTTGGATTCAAGATTGAGCAGGGTGCATATTACAAGTGATAACAGTTTTTGGCACACCCAATGGGATAGATTGAACTATCTCAGTTCAATATATGTCCCCTCATTGTTGATACTTGGTGTGTATTTCAGCAATTTCTTCCTTTGGAGGCAATACTTTCACACACATGGTGACTCCAAATTTGATCTACTAGTTTCAAGTAGACTAAGTGTTGGTTTGTGCTTAATTTTTTGCAAAAAAACTAGCACTGACTATTCTTGTTTTAAGAATATTCCAATGAATTTCTAGCTTATTTAAATGTTTCATCATGTCTTCATTTCATCAAGGTACTTTTTTTCATCATCCAATTCATGAAAAGGCTTCTCTTATCACTTCTTGCCAGTCATATCAAACTGAGCATGTAGTTTGTTTTACCCCTAATGCAATTTTTATACAAAGAGACCAACATGTTCAATATCCTTTCCACCTACCCACCCCTACTCAATATTCTTGGAAGCCTTCACATATTTTTAATCAGTCTCAAGAAGTCATTTCTATGCCAAAATAGTATTGCTACTTCCCTAGCAAGCTCCAAAATGCTAAGAGTGTGGGGATTGGTGATATCAAAATTATATTACTAGACTTTAATAATCAATTAGATGATATCAAGAGACAACACAAATTCAATTTAAATCAAGAGCAGTTGGCTTACCAAGCCTACCAATGCCAACACGAGATAGATACACAGATGAAGCAATATGAGGAGTCTCTTGCAAAATAGATTCTACCAAACAAGAACATATGAAGCCATTACTTGCCCAAGTACAAAGACTAGAATCCCAATCAACCTATTATATTTCAGATCAATCTACAAAAGAGAAGGCCTCTAAGTATGAGTTTCTAAGCTTCAAGAAAGATAGACCTCCTAAATACTCAAGTAAGTGTTCTAAATTCAAAATACCAAGTTTTGGAGGTACTTTCACATTGCAACAACCTGTTCTTGAGAAAATTAGACCTACTATTCCTCAAGAAAACCACCCTCAAGAGCTTTTCCTACCTCAAGAGACTCAATTTTTTTTTTAAAACCATTCACCAAATCAGCCTTCTTATCGCAATATCATTTCCCTTTAAAAAGGAGGACCTATTGTTTATCAAGGTAGCTAGTTTAGTTGGAAAGAGGAATAGATTTTTTAGGTAAAAGAAGAGAAACTTGTAGCTGATGCATCTCTAAGTGGTATACAAAAATTAAAATTGCTGCAAGAGGGTGATAATCAATGGGTGTCACCCCTAGTAATGGTCCCTAATAAAGGAGGTAAATGGATACTTTGTGTAGACTACCATGAATTGAATGCTACAACTAGGAAGGATAACTTTCCACTTCCCTTAATTGATCAAGTACTTGATTCATTAGAAGGAAAGAAGTAATTTTCCTTTTTGGATGGATTTAATGGCTACAATCAAATTAAGATAACCCAAAAATTCCAAGCCAAGGAAAACTTCACATGCTCATGGGGTACATATTCTTATTTTTTCTTGCCATTTGGGCTATGTAATGCACCAACCACCTTCTAGAGGGTAGTACTGAGCATATTCTTAGAAGTTGTACATGATTCCATGGAGGTTTGCATGGATTATTTCATAGCTTATGGGAATAATTATGATGAAGCACTTGGGAATTTGGAAATGTCACTAAAGAGGTGTAAAGAACATAACATGTCCCTAAGTCCTGAGAAATGATTCATAATGATGACTGAGGGGATTGTATTGGGATATTTTGTGTCAAATGAAGGAATTCAAGTAGACAACAATAAAGTTGGGGTGATATCAACACTCCTAGTGCCTTAAAGACAAAAGGATGTTAGAAGTTTCCTTGGACATGCTAGGTATTACAAGAGATTCATCTAAGAATTTAACAAACTTGCAGCTCCATCATTTACGTTACTGTCAAAAGATGTAGAACTTGAATTGACAACTTCTTATCAGTGTTCCTTTAAATCACTCAATGAAATATTAACCAAAACCCATATCTAAGATGACCAAATTGGAGCTTACCTTTCCATAACCATACACATGCTTCTAATTTTGCTATAGGATTTATGCTTGGACAGAAGGAAGGAAACAAAGAGTATGCCATATATTATATTAGAAAAAATCTTCAAGGGGTAGAAATCGAGTATATAGTGATAGAGAGGATATTTTGGCAGTAGTTTATGCAATAAACAAATTTAGACATTAAATTACAACATTCATACACACTAACCATACAATAATAAGGTATTTCATGAGAAAACCAATAGTTGGTGGTAGGCTTTTCAAGTGGTTACTATTACTTCAAGAATTTGACATTACCATTGTGGATAAGCTAGGTAAAGAAAATGTAGTGGAAATTTTTTTATCTAGACTACCAACCAAATAGAAATAAAATATTATTGATGACTCATTCCCAAATGAGCATTTAGTTTCTCTCTATTTGCATACACCATGGTATGCAAATATTACCAACTATATTGTAGCAAGAAAGACACCACCTCATTTATTTCCAAGGGAAAATAGGCAATTAGTTCACAAGAGTTTTCCCTACTCATGGATAGCTAGATACTTATTCTACACATGCCCAAACAACATAATGAGAAGATGCATGTGAGAAGATGAAGTATATGATATCCTTAGAGCATACCATGATGAAATTGTGAGAGACACTTTGCAACAAAGAGGAAAACTCTTAAAATTCTAACTAGTGGATATTATTGGCCAAATCTTTATAAAGATGTAGTGAAATATACCAAGAGATGTGGTCGATGTCAAAGAAGGGAAGATGCCATTGCAACCATAGTTAGCAATTACACCATTTGAAAATGGGGATTATAATTTATTGGCCCCATTTCACCAACATAAAATAATAAAATGTACATACTAGTTTGCACAAATTACCTTGAAAAATGGGTAGAGGTCAAGGCTTTACAATTTGAAAGATATGGGAATGTGGCAAAGTTTCTCTATGAAGATATATTCACAATATATGGAGTTACAAGAGAAATTATCATAAACCAAGGAACCCAATTTACATCAGAGCTGATCACAAAATTGGTTCAAGAATATGAGATCAGACACATAAATTCCACACTTTATCACCCCCAAGAAAATGGGCAAGTGGAATTCACCAATAGGGAAAGTGAAAAAATCCTCACTAAGATAGTACAAATTCATAGGAAGGATTGGGAAGTCAGGTTACCTAAGGTAGTTTGGGCTTATAGAACAACTTGGAATACCACAATAGGCTTTACACCATATGAACTAGTGTATGGTAAGAAATTCGTACTTCCAATAGAATTTGAGTATAAAACATTGGGGACAATAGTCAAATTGTGTACAGATTTGACCATAGCATAGTAGGAGAGATTAAATAACTTGAATTCCATAGATGAAATCAAAATGGAATCCATACACCACATTGAAGTTATCCAAAATCAAAGGATCTATTGGCATAATCAATTTATTAAGATAAAGGAATTCAATGTAGGTGATTAGGATCTACTTTATGACTCTAGATACAAATATTACAAAGGGAAATTGCTAACCAGATGACTTGGGCCATATGAGATAAAGCAAGTATTTCCAAATGGAGCAGTACAATTACAAACAATTGATGAAGTATGGTTCTCATTGCTAGTTAATAGACACATATTGAAGCTTTATAAGAAACCATTGTAGAAGAATGACTTCCTTCAATTAGATTATAACAAAAGTTTGAACCTAGAATTAAAAATTCAACAACAAAGACAACTAGTTCTATAAATGAATCAATAGATGAGCTACACAGCTCACCCACTCATGTTCCATAGGTATAAATTTATCCCATATTTCACATGCACACACTACACAAGTAACAATAAAAAATATTCATTTTCTGAGACAGTCACAATAGCAGCAAGGACCTGGATCATCACACCTCTAAGTGACCATCTTACAAAAGCAACATGTGATTGTAGCAGTTGTCTATCAGTCATTTCATCTTACCATCCACATTAATTGCATATCTATCGCTTCATAACCTATCCTTTCATACATATATCCATAAATATTCCATTTCATTACATATAACTTATAGCATCCATTCGCACATAGCAATCCTAACACCTTTATTGATTATAGCATACCATGCAATTAATCTCACCTCACCTATTTCATACAATTCACAACCTTTTCAATCCATCATTTTTCATGTGCCATGCATATGCTATCATTCATTTCAAATTACCATTGCAGAAAATTCTTCACAATCAAGGAAAGAAACTTGAAATCACGCTACAAGCCATCATCAACTACTTCACACAAGTTGAATTTCATTTCAACCAATTCCTATAGGTACACTATTCATTAACTTATCATAATTAACATAGTTGATTATTGATTTTTTTGTGTTTATAGTACATTCATGCATGCTACATATCTTAATTTATTTTTTACTACTTTTAATATAACCCTCCACCAAAATCGTACCCATTAAGTGAGAACACTTAGTGTCTTTAGTTAGGGGAGGGAATTCCTTAGTTTTCTTGGTTTTCAAAAACTCTCTCTAAAACCTTTCCATTATTTTCCTCCATTTTCAAATGACATAAAATTTTGAGGAAAGGAAACGGTTCTCAGTAGCTAAATTAAAAGGTTCATTTGAATAGAACAACATTTTAGCATAGTGGAAGTGGTTAATTGAGGTGGAAAAACAAGAATAGGGAAGAATTGAGGAGTTCAATTACTAAAGCATTATCATGGGAGGTGAGATAATGTAAGAATATTTATAGTACAAAAATAGAGAAAAACAATAAGGACAATATTAACATAGTATTTTATGTGGAAAGCTTGATAAAAATATACCAAGAAAAAAACACGGGCAAAGATATTTTGTATTATATTTTTCAAGAAATTTGCAATTACAACAATCTTTTGAAAAGTTACAGAAAATTTGACTTTAATAGAGTATAAGAAATCTAAGATGTAGAGTCCTTGTGGAACAAAACCTTACAAAATAGAAAGTTTTACTCATATAGTTCTACATGTCGAATATTTGGAAAAATAGCCAAAAAAAAAAGAGAGTCCCAAAAAAAAATCAATGTTGTTGAAAATGCCTTTGGCATGGTTGCCTATGAAAAATGCCTTCGACATGCAGGGGAGCTACAACATCCCCCCTGGGACCCCTCATCACTACAACCTTTGGTTCTAGAGTAGGCCTTCGACCGCACCTAGTACATACGATGAATGCTAGATATCAATGTCGACTATCTATTACTGCCCAAATAACAATAAAATTGACTTCATATTCCAACAATCTCCCACTTGAAGTCAAATTTCTCTCTTGCAAATAAATCCTCCTATTGAAATACCAATGCTAATGCTACTAATCATCAAGTAACATACAAGCCTAGAGAAGTTTTACACCATATGAACTTCTCTCTACCAATGGGCTTTGTCAAAATATCTTATGGGTTTACAAAAGTGTGTATCTTGGCCAAAGATATTTTTCCTCCTTCCACCACCTCATGTACAAAGTGATATTGAATATCAATATGCTTTATTCTAGCATGATATACAAAGTTCTATGCTAAGTTTAAAGAACTTTGGTTGTCACAATGCAACAACATGTTCACTTGCTTTACCTACAAGTCACCCCAAAGTCTATGAAGCCAGATTGCCTCCTTGATAGTGTGTGTTGCTTCCATATATTCAGCTTCAGTAGTAGAAAATGTGACTATATTCCTTACTATAGACCACATGGTCGAGAGAAAATGTACACAATGAACCAAAACATTGACCTTCCTGATAGGATTCCTTTGATGTTTAGCTCTATCAACCACTTCAAGGGAAAGAACATTGCAAGAGCGTGTTTCCACCCTACCATGAAGCGATTCACTTCCCCCAAATTGTTTCCTAAGAGAAGAATACCTAACCCAACACAAGGAAGACTAGCAATGCAAAATTGATTGGAGTAATGAAATTTTGGAGCAGGATATAGCTACATCTATTCACATCATGACTTCCATACACGAGGAAGACACCAGAAATACAATCATGCATAAACGTTTGTGCATATACATATTTAGTCAAGTAGACAACATATTAGTTCATCTTTATCATTTCCTAGTCCACAACTTCTTATAAGCAATGAGGTTTAATATTTGTGAGTAAAAGTATGTTATCATGATATTTTTTCTATATCCATGCAAGTATATTAATAGAAGGAATTCGAACAAGCATTAGTCACTCTTTCAAAGCACATATCATAAGGATGCAGTGGTTTGTGTATATGAATATGCAAGTATTAAGACATGTTAGTAACCGTTCGCCTACGGTTTCATAATCCAAGATCTTTTAAAACATAAATTCTAGTATATCTAGTCAACTCGGCCATAACTATATTCCTATATTGATTAACAATCTTTACTTGCCGACAATATAAATTAGAATATTATAATATCTTGAGGGAACTATTGTTAATCTTAATTAGCTATAAGTATTATAATATTTAATACGCATCCTCACATTGTCTTTTGAAACATTAATCACATTTACCATAATATATTTAATCACAACATAATACAAGATTAAAAAGGAGTCAAATAAAATAAAAGATATTAATCTCATGATCTTATCTATTTATCATAATTAGTTTATTTATGTAAGACCCTTTAGGAATATTAATCTCCTTTGCTACAATATACATGATCTCAACATTGTACTATAACTAAGATCTTAAAGTAAATACTTTTAAAACATTAAACTAACTATTTTACATAATCGTACCAATATCAAAATATAATAGAGTTCCTTCCATAAGTTAAACTTAATTGTTATTGTGAAGTAAATTTCGAATTTAACATTCAAAACTCCCCGTTCATTAGTATAGTCAAAGTGTATTCTTATAGATAGAAGGATTATTCAAATGCTTAAGAGACAAATATCTTGGTTGGCCTATAATGAGTCACTTGAATTGATTGAATGAACACTGCTAATGGATATAGCCTCATGAAAATTTAAAATGTGAAACCTGAATAAAATTATGCAGACTATGACATCGAATAAAAAGTGTTGACTGCACCATAATGAATTATGTATTCTCTTGATTTAATGTGTTATATTTAAATAAAGTTTGTAGATCAAAGATAAGCCCATGCCCCTACTATATTATACCAAGAGGAGAGGGAGATGGACATTTATATCCCGACCTCTTCGTTGGGAGTCTTATCCAAGTTTTAGGATGAGGAAGCTTGTTGTGATTAATATCAAACCTTCTCAAGCAGCATGGACAGGAGAGTGAGGAAGCTAATTAACCTTACAAATTTAGTAAATTTGCCTAATGTAATTCCTGTTTATTTACAAAGAAGTTCAGAAGGCTCATTCTATGAGCAATTACTTTGATCCTTTTCAAGGGTTATTCTTGAGCAACATTATTGCTCTTCATTCCTAGGACAAAATCCAGTTCATCCAAGATGCATTCACAAACAAAATAAAGTAAACAATTCCTTTGAATCCATTTTTCTTTGCAAAATCGAGAGCATAGAAAGGATGGTGTGGATTAGAAGCAAGGAATACAACGTACCATTAATTGAAGTCCAAGACCTGACTGAATAGAAAGAAAACTTGTGATTCATCTAATTGGCGACTATCATAGGCTTAAGGCTAAGAGCCTCCCTAAGCAGAGATCATTAATGGAAACTGTTTTCAGGCTGGTGTTGACCCTCAACCTACCTGTTTTCCCTTTGAAGAGAATATTTCAAGATCGACAGACTTTCTGCAGTCTCAAGTTTATATTTTTTTAGATATGTTTAAGCAGCTTCATCTATATATACATAATTTTATTGGTCGCTCCTTTTAGTCTCTCGCAGTCTGAAGCTTCCTATCACCATGCCCAAAACTCACAGAGGCAGTAGAGTTAGAGGTAGCTTGAGATTTCCACGGTATACAGTAAGAAAACTAAACACCCCTCAAAATTATAATCATAAAAATAATGCCTGGAATTCGATCATTCTAATACACAATGTAAACATTACAATAAATCCATATTGCAAAAGCTGAATGATATGAAATCTCTATTTAACTAATAACAAAAAACCAATGAAATCCACTTTAAAATGGAGATCATGAGAGCGCGATGGAGACTAACCTGAAAACAGAACGTGGTGCAGTAAGGATTCGAGGTGCAGACATTCCTTCACACTGATAACATGGCACCATAATCACCTACCACTCCACCGTTTGCATGCATTCACCTCCTGCCTGCATGTCTTCTCCACTATGTTTTTCTTTAATGAGCATAACTGTCATCCAACCTTTTTGGATGTAACATGTTGTTCAATGTCTTTAATGACATGCAATAATTTTTATTCCATTGTAATAGTTTATAATAATTATTTTCAATAGTCCTTTTAGTTTTAATTTAAAACTAAATCTTATTTATTTAATTTTAACATTAATATGGTAAATTAACTTTATAATTTTGTTTTATGTTCAATCCTTTATATTCAAATATATTCATATTATAATACTAATGAGCTAAAATAAGCTCTTTAATTTAATTTATTTTATTTTATCTTCCATGCACTCAAAAAATCAGAAAAGGCATATTTTTCATTAATTTATCTTTCTCAATTCAATAGTTAAATTATTCAAGGGGTAAGACATGACATCCTTCCCCGCTAGGAAGAAACATTGTCCCAATATCTTATTTTTATTACATTAAACAAATAGAGTATTTCAATTTTTTCTAAACAAGTAATCTTTCCAAAATAATGTAATCTTTAGAACGTAATCATTTTTCAACTATAATGTTCAAGCAAAACAAAGCATATACTCACAAAATACACGTGGGAAAACTGCATGCTAAATGCAAAGTATATGAACCTACATAGAAATCAAGCTTGTAGAAATAACATGATGATGTTTTAGGTTCCATTTCTACCATCCAACCTAACCATCAATTTTAAGTTCTCAATTTCAATTTCTATTTTGTAGACACTTATTATAATGCAAACATGTGCATTCAAAATGAGTCAAGCATGCTTATTTGATGAAACATCCATGCAATGTTTTCTAAGTGAGTGTGTGTATTCCATTACTACCTTTCAATTTCACAAAGCTAGGTTACCTCTCTCCAACAATGTTCTCTCCCTTGCAATGGTGATGATCTTTCAAACAACACTACACTTTTGTCCATGTTAGTAACCATAAATCATATCAAATTCAAAAACTCTTCAAAACATTTTTCTTATCCAATTAAGATTTAATCATCTCAATGCTTAATTTCAATAAAAATAATCTTGCATATTTTTGTAACTTCATAATCATATTCATGCTCATGTATACCCATGCATACCATAACCTTGTAGGTCGATGAGTTGGTCAAGTTTCTCGTGATTCCTCCTCAATGTTTTTATCTTTCTTTATACATGCTTGCACGATATTTGGAGCTCATCGAATGTTAGTATCCCATGGAAGGATTAAATAGTGTTATAAAAAAGACTACAACTCCAAAATATGATTAGTTTTAAACTAGATCACAACTTGATCATATGTATGTAGTAATACATAAAATTCATTCACATACCTCCTTTCACAAGGGATACTTATGTGTGTCTATAGATCATCTATGCATATTCTCAGATTATCAAAAGTATAATGTCCTTATAAAAATTATTCTCATATAGAGACTCATTTGTGATCCAAGAATGCCAATTTTTGTGAGTCAAAGGTAAGCAATAATCAATCTAGTAGAGAAAATCACAAGGTGATAAATAGTTGCATACATGTTACATCTTCATATGTGCAAGTGCTTAATTCAAATATTAGCATGTGTTTACAAAATCACAACACTTATACTAGTGATAATGCATCATACAACTAGTAATCAAGCAATGGTATGTAAAATATAATCTATGAAGTTCTCTGACAACCATCAATCCACATGATGGAATCCCTTAAATTCTCATGTTTCATCCCCAAGTCTTGCATAAACTTGGGTTGAAATTGTATCTGAGGGCTTAGGGTTTTGTCTTCTGTCATTGTTTAATAGTTTTTGTTTACTTAAAGTCTTATTTGAAAACCATTTGAGTTTGTATCATCACCGAGGTTTTAATTCTCTATTGACCCCTTGCTACTAGTTCTCAGTCTTTTAAGTCACATCTTGTGCCATCAAAACTAATTAAGTAACTAGCTCTTTGGTCTTGTTTTACCAGTTGTCATGTGTTGGGCCATTATTTTAATTTTTCCTAAGATG